>CM065592.1:351186393-351226112 GCA_033119425.1 Bufotes viridis
CTCCGTTCCTGGCGTCCGGACCCCAGCAGGTTTTTGACCTAGCAGATGACCAGGCTGCTGGTTACCCCACGGTGAAGGGGAGATCCTGGCCAGACTGGGGGTAAATGTGTTGGTCCGGGCTCAGCGGGTCCACCAGTGGGACTTTAAAACGGCTGAACCCGCCAGGCCGCAGTACTATGAGTTGCTGCACAGGTTGCAAATGTGGCTGCAGCCTGAGGTTCTAAGTCCGACGGCTATGCTGGACCGTTTGCTGGCCGACATGTTCTGGAGGGCCCTACCTTACCCCCTTCAGCACTGGATCGGCCAGGTATCCCCCACTAATGCCCTTGAAATGGTTGATCTGGTGGAGCGTTACGAGGCCACCAGAAACCTGCAGGGGAGTCTTGCTGGAAAGGGGCCAGTCAAACCCCGGAGGCCTCCACCCCAGTTCCGACGACCGGCGACAGAGAGACCTGCACGGAATGTGCCCCCGGCGGTTCCGCCTCCCGTGGTATGCTGGAGGTGTCAGGAGCCAGGCCACCTCAGGGTCGACTGTCCGCATCAGGGTGAGCCGATGGAAATGAACTACGGCTATCGCCACTCCCTCTATGCACGGAAGCTGTGTGCAACTGGCACCCGTGAGGTGCAGGACAATAACCACCTGTGTCAGGTAGAGGTGGGAGATTCTCTGGCGGTGGCCCTGCTGGACTCTGGGAGTCTAGTCTCCCTGGTAAGGGCTGCCCTGGTACGGCCTGTGGAGTATACCGGCCGTAAAATCGAGGTCCTGTGCATCCACGGAGACCTAAAAGACTACCCCACTGCACTAGTGACTTTGTCCACAGCGGCTGGTATGTGGACCCACGAGGTGGCTGTCGCTACTAAACTCCCACATGAACTGATACTTGGGAGGGACTTCCCAGGTTTCCCGGCGCTGTGGCCAGCAATAAAAGTATCTGATGGACCCGAGACAGGGGTAACCCTAGTAGAGTGGCCTGATACCACTGGAAGGCCAGAACCCTGGGAGCCCGAGTCTGAAGGGCCAGCGGTAGGGGTGACCACTGCTCCAGCGGTAGAGGGGGAGGCAACCCCACTGAGGGTAATGGTGGGAGACATGGAGGACTTGCCACCGGGACCTGAGTTGGCAGACCTCAATGTCTCCGGGGAAAATTTTGGGACCGCACAACACCGGGACCAAACCCTAACCAGGGCCTGGGAAAGTGTTGTAATGATTGATGGTAAACCCCAGAAACCTGGGGCTGAATTAATGTTTCCGCGATTTATTGTTCTTCAGGATATGTTGTATCGGGTGAACCAAATCCGAGGTGAGCCAGTTGAACAGTTGGTGGTGCCCACCGCATACCGCAAGCTTGTTATGGAGCTTGCCCACCAACATGTTCTTGGGGACACATGGGGTGGCAGAAAGCGCAGGACCGCGTACTACAGCGATTTTACTGGCCCGGTTTGTTTAAGGAAGTAGAGGAGTTCTGTAAGTCCTGTCCGACCTGTCAGGTAAATAGCCCCCAGCCGCATTACAGAAGTCCCCTGGTCCCTCTCCCAATAATTGAGGTCCCATTCGAGGCGTATTGCCATGGATCTGGTCGGACCCGTACCGAAGTCTGCTAGGGGTCACCAACATATCCTGGTGATTCTGGACTATGCTACTCGATATCCAGAGGCGGTGCCTCTGCGACATACCTCGGCTAAGCTCATTGCCAAAGAGTTAATGGAAATGTTTTCCCGTGTGGGCCTGCCAAAGAGATTCTGACCGACCAAGGGACCCCTTTTATGTCCAAAGTTATGAGGGAACTGTGTAAATTGTTGCGTATAAAGCAGTTACGGACGTCCGTTTACCATCCGCAAACAGACGGTCTTGTCGAAAGGTTTAACCAAACTCTAAAAAATATGTTAAAAAGGGTGGTGTCCAGAGATGGGAAGGACTGGGACCTGCTTCTGCCCTATCTCATGTTCGCCGTGCGAGAGGTGCCCCAGGCCTCTACTGGGTTCTCGCCCTTCGAACTGCTTTATGGCAGACACCCTCGGGGCCTGTTGGATATCGCCAAGGAAGCGTGGGAACAACAGCCTGTCCCCCACAAAAGTGTCATTGAGTATGTCACCCAGATGCAGGACCGGATGGAAAGGGTGTTGCCGCTGGTCCGGGAGCATATGGAGGCAGCGCAACAAGCCCAGAGTAGGGTGTATAATCGTCAGGCTCGAGTGCGGAACTTCAACCCGGGAGATCGGGTTTTGGTTCTGGTGCCCACCCTTGACAGCAAGTTCATAGCTAGGTGGCAGGGCCCCTATGAGGTTATCGAGAAGGTAGGGAAGTAAATTACAAAGTACACCAGCCAGGGCGGCGCAAGCCGGAGCAGGTGTACCACGTGAATTTACTGAAGCCGTGGAAAGACAGGGACACGGCCGACGACAACAGCCCCGGCCAGGGCTTCTAGGTGACAAGGGTCCAGCCCCACAGTTCGAGGCCTGCGAGCGGTAGCCACGGTAAAATTGCAGACAGCCTGTCTTCCAAACAAGTTCAGGAAGTCAGGGAGTTCATCAGTCGGAACACGGATGTGTTCTCGGACCTCCCTGGCCGCACGTCTCTCATCCAACATGACATCGTCACTGAGCCTCAGGCCAAAATCCGGTTAAAACCATACCGGGTACCCGAGGCTCGGCGACGGGCCATCGCGGAGGAAGTGCAATTAATGTTGAAGCTTGATGTCATTGAGGAATCGAAAAGTGAGTGGGCCAGTCCCATAGTTCTAATACCCAAGCCGGATGGGACGTTGCGGTTCTGCAACGATTTTCATAAATTAAATGAAGTGTCCAAGTTCGATGCGTATCCCATGCCCGGGTAGACGAGCTTGTTGAGAATTTAGGGCAAGCCCGTTATTTTTCTGTGCTAGACCTCACTAAAGGATACTGGCAAGTACCCTTAACGGAGGCGGCCAAGGAAAAAACGCTTTGTTACCCGCAGGGCCTGTATCATTACAAGGTGTTACCCTTTGGCCTGCATGGCGCCCCGCCACCTTCCAAGGTTAATGGATATTGTGCTGCGACCTCATCGTCGGTACGCCTCGGCCTACTTAGATGATGTAATCATCCACAGCACCGACTGGGAAAGCCATTTGCCCAAAGTGCAGGCGGTAGTAGATGCCCTGAGGAAAGCTGGTCTAACCGCCAATCCAAAGAAGTGTGCGATTGGGTTGGAAGAGACCAAATATCTGGGATATGTTATTGGGCGCGGAGTCATCAAGCCGCAGGTAACTAAGGTAGAGGCCATTCGTAACTGGCCCCGACCGGTCACCACCAGGCAGGTAAAGTCCTTCCTGGGAATTGTAGGGTACTACATGCGGTTTGTGCCCCACTTTGCCACAATAGCAGCGCCGTTGACAGACCTGTTGAAGGGGCGAAAGTCGGGGAAGGTTAGCTGGAATGAGAAGGCGGAGGAGGCTTTCTCCGCGTTGAAGTCGGTCCTGTGTGGGTCCCCGGTTTTGGTGACACCCGACTTCAACAGGGAGTTCGTCGTTCAGACGGATGCCTCGGAGGTAGGTCTCGGTGCAGTACTGTCTCAGGAGGTCAATGGGGAAGAACATCCCGTTGTCTTCCTGAGCCGTAAACTCACCCCAGCCGAGACCAGGTATAGTATAGTGGAGAGGGAGTGCCTGGCTATCAAGTGGGCACTCGAATCTCTCCGCTATTACCTGTTAGGGAGGAGGTTCCGTCTGGTGACCGACCATTCCCCTCTCAAGTGGATGAGCCAGGCCAAGGAGAGGAATGCTCGGGTCACCAGGTGGTTCCTATCCTTGCAAAATTTCAAGTTTTCGGTAGAACACAGGGCAGGCCGCTTGCAGGGTAATGCAGATGCCCTGTCTCGCGTCCACTGCCTCACATGTGTTCACCCCCTCAGGGTTGAACAAAGGGGGGGGGGGGGTATGTGGTAAGGTGCAAGGTACCGTTGTCGACGGGAGGTACGTGTCACCGAGGTTCCTGGCCTCGGTGAGGTGAGAGCCGGGTTTTATGTGTCAGCAGCAGCTAGTGCTGCTTGACATTTATAGTTAGTTTGGCTGCAAAGCCAATCCGGGCCGGCTCTTACTGGGAGTAGGCAAAGAGTTGGGTGGGTGCCTACTCCCCACGGTCCAGGCCGGACTTTGCCGGGCTTTAAAACACAGCCAGCACCAGCAGGTGGGTGTGATTGTCCTGGAGCTGCTGTTAGGCTGTGGAGTCACTTGTGTTTGAAAGTTCTCTGGGCTGGACGCAAGAGCCCAGCAAGGAGGAGTGCAGACGACCTGGAAGCCTGACGGCGACTGTCTTGCGGCTGGACTGACAGCCAGGTGCGAACCTTCACCTAAAACCTCCCAGGTGACTAGAACCTGAATTGGACTGTTTTGTTTTGCCTCTTGATTTCTGGTGTGTGTGAACGAACACCAAGAGACTGTTTATATCGTTTGTTTTGTGCAAGTGTGAATAAAACACTGTTCATTGCACCTTCTGGACTCCCTGTTTTGCCTCTGTACTGCACCCGCACCGCTATCTACCAGAGCGACTCCCCACAATGGAGAATGCAAGAAGTTACTATGGTAGACATGTGAGGAGAGTTTACAGGTATTCTTTAATGGCTTGTCCAGGCTCTGTAAAGAAAAAAGCTGCAAATATTATTTTAAAAAAACTACATATACCTCTTGCAGATCCTGCACATGAGTTCCGGTGGTAGCCCACCAGGCTATGTTCAAAGCTGCCTGTAACGACATGCTGCGGCCTGCAGCTGCACAAAGCTTCAAAAGAAGCGAATTGAAAGTCGCCATTCCTGCAGAATCTGTTCTTTATTGCACCTTCAATACACTACACAACGCTTGAACTTCTGGATGGGTGTGAGCTACCCTTGTGGGATGGACTATTGCATGTTACCTGCTATCCCCAAAGTATTAGTGACCTTTTTTTGCTGCTCTCTTTGCCCTCTGGCCTCATCGGTTATTACTGCCATCAACACTTAGGAATTATACGTAATAGAAAGCAGCACATTTGTCCATGATACAGTATATTATTAGATGTGTACAGCAAACCCACCATCATGCTGATAAATACCACTGTTACTGTGCAAAGATCCAAACAAGAAAAAAAACGTTCTCAGAATTTTTAGTAAGCAGTCAAAAGGATGGTAGCTGCAATGGTTTATTGCAAGAAATTTTAAAGGTCACATATATTGTATTGTATAATAAATTACAAATATAATAATAATTGCAACTTTGAACAGTGCACAGATCTCAATAAAAGAGGATTTCAGTTATATTAAGTTATCCACAGGATAGGGGATAAGTACTGGACTGGTGGGGGTCTTATGACTGAGACATCCATCAATCTTAGGGCTCATTCACACAAACGATTTTTGCATTCCGTATACGGGCCGTTTTTTGCGTTCAGTATACCGTCCATATACGGAACCATTCATTTCAATGGGTCCGCAAAAAAAACGGAATGTACTCCGTATGCATTACATTTCCGTATTTCAGTTCTGCTACATTTTGAGTCATGTCCTATTATTCCCTGCAAATCACGTTCCGTGACTCTGCTCTGGTATTCTTATATTAAGGCCTCATGCACACGACCGTATGTGTTTTGCGGTCCGCAAATTGCGGATCCTCAAAAAAGAAGATGATGTCCATTTTTGCGGATCTGTTATTTTTGCAGATCCATTGTAATAATGCCTATCCTTGTCTGCAAACTAGAAAAAAATAGGACAGGCTCTATTTTTTTTGTGGGGCTACGGAACGGACAAACTGATGCACATGGTGTGCTGTCCGCATTTTTTGCGGACCCATTGAAATGAATGGGTCTGCATCCTATCAGCAAAAAAAACGGAAAGGACAAGGAAACTAAATACGGTCGTGTGCATGAGCTCTAATAAACATTGTAAGATGGACATTACATTGTGAACATTTCTTGTTGTTTCGATTTGTTGTATTATAGACCACATATGCACAATTTTTACCCCAGCCACCATCCCTTGTAAGGAACTCTTCATAGTCCTTGATGTGTGAGAGACGTCACTTGTCCTTAACCATCTTCCACTTTATTATCCCCCCTTGTTTAATTCCTATCTAACGACAAACTGCTAGTCAAGAAGTGTTTGCTTCACTGTAATATTCACCTTCTATGGTCATTAGAGAGGATTACATTCTCATAATATACTGCTATCATCCTTCTGCCGACTTACATTTGCTTTCTATTAGCACTTACTTGTACAAGCAGTCAAGATAGGTCACCTAGCTCCTCTGGTAGTTTATCCACTTTGCCTATAGTGGTGAGCAGTGACCAGTAATTGTGTATATGTGTATAAATGAATCTTTGAAAAGTAAGTACAGGTGAAACTCGAAAAAATAGAATATAGTGCAAAAGTCCATTTATTTCAGTATTGCAAATTAAAAGGAATTGCATTAATGCAGCTTAAAATTTTAATTTTGTGAAAAGGTTTAATATTCTAAGCTCAAAGTGTCACACTCTAGTCAGTTAATTAATCTATACCCCCTGAGCAAAGGGTACCTCAAAATTGTGACTTTGGGGTTTCATAAGCTGTAAGCCATATTCATCCAAATTATAACAAATAAGGGCTTGAAATATCTCGCTTTGCATGTAATGAGTCTCTCTCATATATTAGTTTCACATTTTAAGTTGCATTACTGAAATAAATAACCTTTGCACGATATTCTAATTTCAGTTTCACCTGTATATGCCTGGGATTACCAGAATGCAGGGCATTATATACTGTAGTGTATAGCATTAGCTCATACAAACGACTGTATGTATTTTGCGGTCCGGAAAAAACAGATCTGCAAAAAATTACATGACCTCCATGTGCATTCTGTATTTCGCGAAATGGAACAGCTAGCCCCTAACAGAACAGTCCTAACCTTGTCCGTAATGCGGACAATAATAGGACATGTTCTATTTTTTTGCGGAACGGAAATACGGACAAGTGGAAACGAAATGCACTCGGAGTAACTTCCGTGTTGTTTGTGAACCCATTGAAATAAATGTTTCCGCATATGGACCCGGAAAGAAAATACGTTTGTGTGCATCAGCCCTTATAGTAACGTCAGAACATTATTTTGCAGAGGTTAAATGATTTTCCAGAAGTTCAATATTGATGACTTATCCTCATGATCGGTGGAGTGCCATACCTTTTATCTCCACCAACTGACTGTTTTAAGAGGTCCCTGCACTCCAATGAGCACTGCGGCCTCCTAACAGTTTATCGAGCACAGTGTTGCACAATGTATAGCAGCTGTGCTTGGTACTACTGCAGCACAGGCCAATTCACTTTAATAGGACTAAGCTTTAAATAGTCCATGTTCCCCATGATTGTGACATCCCTCGTCCAGGAAGAGCCTGCAGTTCTCACTGGAGTGCCGACGCCTCTTCAAACAGCTGATCGGTGGGAAATTGGACCCCACTGATCAGATATTCATGACCTATCCTGAGGATAGGTCATCAAAATTGAACTCCTGAAATGCACCTTTAATGAATTTGCACCTGGATGTTACCAGTGAAGGGTGTGCCACTGCACAATCTGATACTGGTAGCAATGATTGGACACTGTCAGACTGTACAGGGGCACAGCCTCAACTGGTATCACCCAGTTGCAGAATTATTTACAAACTTCTAATAGCAATAGCTGAGGAACAGAACAACATAATATGTAAGAAAAGATGCTCCAGAATTGTTATTACATGGGGAATACAATAATTTTGTAAAATAGACATGTCAGAAGCTGTGACAGGTCCTCTTTAACTAATTAGAGCTGGGGGCACATTTGACGGCTCTGAACCAAGTTTGCCTTACAAATACACCCTGACCCCTAGGAACTTTTATTTAAAAAATACTATATTGCTTAGCATTTTTTCATTTCAGTACTTTCACTAAGGGGCGAAGTGAAGGCTTTTTTGCGGACCAATGTCTGTCCATAACTAGCTCCGATTGACCATATAAAAAGACGATCAGCTTTTGTTTGATGTCCAGGAGGTGGTCCTATCAGTGACAGCTACCTCTGTATGCACAGTCATAGATAGTATGCACTGTCAGTCACTGATAGGACCGTCTCCTTGACTTCAAAGCTCAGAATGAGTAGGAATTTAAATGAACGAAACCCAAGTTTAACTGAATCTTTTCCCACAAAACGATATATCAACCTGCTCACCTCCTCCTGCTCCATAACATGCTGCCTGTAGCTCATACACCATGTTCAACATGACAGGTTTCATTAGAAGGGGTTTTTACATTTCTTGATGTAAATTGTATGGGAACACAATAACAAAATGGTGATAAATTATATTACATTCTGTATATTAAATAAAGACGTAAAGCAATTACTTTTTGACTAGGGATCTATAGCGATACAATATTAAGTACAGTATATAATATATATATTAAAAGCTTCAACTTTTCCATTATGTTATCAACCAGCAGAAAGAATATATCACTAATTGACAAATTTAGATAATACAACTGTTCCTCACCTCTGGTACCAGCTATATCGGCAGGTGTGGTACTAGTTATATTAGTAGTGAGGCCATTATTTCTAGTAGCAGTAGCTTCAACCTTTCCATTATGTTATTTTCCACCAGCAGGAGTATGTCACTAGTTGACAAATTTAAAAATACAACTGATCCTCTCTTCTGGTACCAGCTATATTAGCAGGTCTGGTACCACTTAATTCTGGGTACTTGTGCTGGTACTACTATTGTGCCTATAGTACTGTATGGGTATTGCAGTGAAATATCTGTTTCACCATTGTGACCACTATGTGGCTCTCATGCAGGAACAGTCTGCTGTGAGGACCACAATTTGGAACAGTTCAGGGGCATTCGGACATGTGGTTAAAGTTATGGCTGGAGCTAAGATAAGGCTTAAGTTTGCTGTAAGATGTGCTTCTATGCTTCCATGAGTGAGGCTCCTGAATGGCAGCTAGCCCTTGTTGTGGTGCCCAAAGGGTGGTTAACTTGCTCTTCTGCTACATAGAGTTACACCTTCCTACTATACAGCTGTACCTCGGTCAAGCTCATTGATCAAAGCAGAGTGAACTCTAAAGATCTCTTGTCTGGTGGGAGACAGGTCTATGGATGACTTCTCACTCATCTTCTCTTTGTTTTCTAGTCCAGGCTACGGGCGGACACATTAGATATGCGGCTGGACAGCGGCGACGGCCGTTTCACGCTCTCGTTACGTAGCCGCTGACCAGCCGCATATCTAATGTGTCCGCCCCGTAGCCTGCTGATTCCTGTTGTTCCGCAGATGGAATGAATAAAGCATGGATATTTAAGCTGGGTGAGTGCCGCTTGTGCTTTTTACCTTTTCTGGATATACTAATTTGTGCTGTTCAGTCTGAGGGTGACCTGTTGGCATTAGCGGCTCATCAGGGGGTAGTAGTAAGATCGTGCAACATAAATAGTAATGAAGGAAGAAAAAGATACTTAGCTCCCATATATTGATTAGGTCCAAATAGTAGTTTCCACACCATAAGGAGATGTACTGATGGGAACTTGGACAGAGCATACGCCGAACTGATGAGAGAGCTAACACATCCTTTATTACTATTTTTGTTGCACGATCTTACTACTACCCCCTGATGAGCTGCTGGTGCGGTAGAAACACGTCGGGGTTATGTGTTTTCATACATCATTACTATATCTTTAGTGGCGATAACGCTATTATCAGCGTAAGCAACCCACTGCTGTGTCTACTTAAACGATCGCTGCTCACAATTAAGGAGGATGCTTTGAATGTGGCAGACGAGGTAATGGGGGAGGAGATGAAACAGGGTGATAGCCAGACCTTCCCCAGTTCGTCTTCTCAGCACGAATTGGGCCATGGAGAGGAGGAGCTGGAGACACTTGCTTCTGCTACAGAGGTTAGTACCCATGGAACTTTAATTCCATCTGTTCAGCGTTGATGGGCAGAAGAAGCGGAGAAGGAGGATGAGGGTATGGAGAATCATCCTGAAGTTGACATCAATGTCTTACCTGTTGGTATTCTGGCACACATGGCTGACTTCATGTTAGGCTGCCTTTCCCGCGACTTCTCATCTCTCATTCCTGTGGTGGAGAGGACGAGTAAAATGGTGCAATACCAGAAGGTACTTGTTGACAGATTGCTCCAAAATTTTCCATCTGATAATGCGGCCGTCAGAGTCCGTACTTTCTTAGGCAACCGAGGAAGGGAGACAAGGGGAACACACAGTAGTTCCAACAGAGGCAGGGCAACACTTTCCAATGTTTTGTAGGGTTCGCTCGGCTTCGGGCCCTCACCTCTAATGTTTTATACGGTCTGCTCACCTTTAGGCCATCACTGCAATGTTTTATGGGGTTCGCTCTGCTTCAGGCACTCACCTCCAATGTTTTATACAATCTGCTCACCTGTAGGCCATCACTGCAATGTTTTATGGGCAATCACTACAATATTTTATAGGGTCCGCTCACCTTCAGGCCCTCAACTATAATGTTTTAGAGGATAACCAGCAGGCCCTTGCTCCAAATGTTTTTAAGGGTCACCTGTAGGCCATCAATCATAATTTTTCAAGGGTGTGTATATGATGCCCTCCTTTATGTGTAATAAAGGGTGTATTGCAGTTCCAGTTCCTTGTATTTTTGCCAGCCCTTTCACTTAGTGCATAAGCTTTATGAGTGCAGCAGTGTACCTGAACAATTGTAGCACCATGTGAATGAGGCCCTCCTTTATGTGATATACAGACTGTATGGGAGTGCTTCTTCCTTGTAATTTTTGGCAGCATTTGCACTGTATATAAAATTGAATATACAGGAAAGAATGTTTCCTAACAATTTTACCTCGAAAAATGTATTTTTTTTTGTTTGAGGGGCCAGGATTTTCGGCGTGATTTTGTCGCTATGTAAAAGTGGCGGACAACTGGGACAATATGGTTACTAGCAGGGAAATTGGAGTCCAAGATGCACCCAGACATGGTCCCCATGCTGTTCCAGATCCATTTCGGTGGTGTTTCTGTCACTTTCTGACCTTTTCCAATGGACCAGGCACCCTCCCCTCATCCGAGCGGGGGTGCCTGGTTGTCTCCCATTGACTTCCATTAAACTTGGGTGCTCGGCCAAGCACACTAATATCGCTATGTGTTCGGACCGAGTGCCCGAACACTTTGGTGCTACCTCATCACTAGTTGCCGCCACTATAGCTCAGTACAGACACGCAGTTCAGGAAGGTGAAGAAACAGAGGGGAAGAGATAGGAAGTAGGCGGAGTCAGTAGTAATTGCCTATTTATTCATATATATTAATATTTATAAATATTAATAATTGATATTTCCTATAACAGGGGCACTGTAGGGGGCTATATTACTAATGAGGGCATTCTAGAAGGGAATTATTATTGGACTAAAATAGTTTAGAGACGGCTCCACCAATCTGTGATTGGACTATGGTGCTCAATACCCAAATGGTGTGAGCTTCCAAACACCACAAAAAATAAAAATAAGATAATAAATGTCAGGGTACGGCACTCAACTTATCTGGAATTATGCAGACACCAAACGCTGTTCCAAGTATATATGTCATTAATTAAAACACATAAAAATATTACAAAAAATGTGAGTAAAAATAAAAATAAACAAATAAATTCATAAAAATCCAATATCTCGATTATACTAAAAAGTCCATTTTACGTCATTGATATATATGCATTTGGATATAGATTTATAAAACAACCTTAGTGATTATAGGCATATATCCTTAATCATGTAAGATCCACTCCAGGTAGTTACAACATTAAGGGATGTGAAGTATGTCCGTACCTAATTGAGTCAATTCCCCGTTGGTGTATTTTTCGGATATTCTCTGAATGAGTGGTGGCGTCCCACCACAAATCTTACCTCCGTGGATTAGACAGTGTCGGTACCAGTAGTCAGTTTCTTTACAATAAATCGACTCGAATCGACGATTTTTTTCGGAGACGATTCAACATGACCACTTTGCTTTAAATCGACGACCTTTCCCGGGCATTGATTTAGAAGAGACCACTCAGCTGACAGTATCAAGCGGTATACTCTGCCATAGGTAACATCAGACCTTTAATTTGCCCGGGGGTCTATGGGCCCTTTTGAACTCCATGAATACGTCTTTCTCCACTTCCAAATCGCAGCGCTGCAAGGAGGCTTTTTAAATTCTATGTTCAATCACCATTGAACATTGGTGGGACTTTTAGGAGCACTATTACTATGGGGGGAACTAATTATTTCTTCTGGATAGTATTTGGGGGTATTGTAGAACACAGAGAGCAGCAGGATAACCATTGTGGGACTTGAGGATGGGGAGAATGATAGAAAATGGGTGAGGAACCTAAAATGTCTATGTGTTAATCTCTGCAGAGACGAGGCACTGGTTGAAATAAGTTGTCTAGGAGAAGATGAAAGAAAACATCTACATCAGAGGAGATGTCACCTGGGAGGCTCTGGATGTGAGAAGTATGTGCTGCTGTATAGTCCTGTATGTTTGATAGTGTCTATGCAACAACTAAAGCAATTAAGGCTACTTTCACACTTGCATTAGCAGAGCCTGCTGGATCCGTGCTAACGCTAGCCCACCATGCCGCCGGAAAGTCTTCTCCGGTCCCAATCACTATATATGCCTGCAGGACCCTGCTACCGCAAGTGTGAAAGTAGCCTTTAGCGCTAGTGCGAGCGGTGGGGTGTCGACTAGAGCCATTTGCATTGGGGCTTGGGCCCTGGATCTTTTGAGACCCTAGCAATTCCCCTGATTAGTGGTGTTTTATAATTTTTATAAATTTTTAAATGTATTTTTTTGCATTTCTTTTAATTGCTGATTTCTCCTGTCCTTGCAACTGCTGAGGCTACTTTCACATCTGCGTTTTTGCTGGATCTGTCATGGATCAGCAAAAACGCTTCCGTCATGATAATACAACCGTCTTCATCCATTACAAACAGATCCGATTAAATTATTTGTAAAATAGCCATGACGGATCATCTCTAAAACCATTGTAAGTCAACGGGGGATGGATCAGTTTTCTTTTGTGTAAGAGAAAATGAATCTGTCACAGTTATAAGTCATGAAAGATACGTCTTGTTCTGCATCCCAGGACGCCCTTAAAAGTGATGCTTGCAGCGTTTTTTTGTGTGCATCATTGGAACGCAATGAAACGGAACGGAATGCATTCTGGTGCACTCTGTTCCCTTCAATTCAGTTTTGTTCCCATTGACAATGAAACTGAAGAGTTTCTCCCGCTTTTGAGATCCTATGACGGATCTCAATAGGTGAAAGGGAAAACGCAGGTGTGAAAGTAGCCTAACTCTGCAAGGACACTCAGAAATGTCCTTGTGGAGTTAAATGCAAACCCCCCCCCCCCCCCGATGTATATAAATGGGCAGTCAACAACTGGTTAACAATGCCCACTTTAATGAAGGCATTCTTCATAAGACAATTAACGCGACCATCTAGTTCAAGTACAATTGCCTTTCCACTCATTTTAAGGGTCCCCGCAGGGGACTACAATAAAGTAATATTAAGATTACAATAAAGTGACATACAGCATGCAAAGAGCACGTAGTATTGAGCGTGGTAACAACAATCAGAATGCGAGCAGTCAAATTCCAGAGATATGTGTCCTTCTGTCTTCTTGGAATGAGGCGGCGTTGATGGTAGGCTCGATGGGTCCTCAAGAGATGAGGTCTTCTTGTTAGAAAAGTTTTTATGCGTATATAAGTATAATTTTCTCAAGCACAACAGAATATGTTATTAATATGAATGGAATTAGATTACAGGCAGGATATCAGAAATAATTTATTTATTTAACGATTTTCACCCTTTTGATCAATACATTATCACACATATGCATTTCTCTTGATTTATTAGCTAACTATCTGTCCTACCTGTCTAGAAAAGGCCCCTTAGACTGCCTGTACTGCATGAAGTATACAGATAAGCTGCATAGATCATGGGATGTTAGACATCCATTCCTGGCCGCCTCATAGTAGCCATTTCATCTGAACATTCACACATCTTTATGGGGTTATTGACAGCACACACACACATCATTATCTACCAAAAAGGATGACGACAGCCAGCCAGAGGTGCACCCCAACACAAGGATCACCCCGGAGTAATCCCCGGTGAAATCACGCTTTTAGGGTATTGACTCTTCTTGTAGGAGTGGTGCTCAAACTACTAGGGTGCATCTGTGGGACCCTCTTTCAGAGATGATGTCCTCCACCCAACTCTCAAAAAGCTGAGGGGTCTTCAGGAGAGGTGGGTAGTCGAGCGAGGCTATCAGACGGTCAACTCTGTAGCTGTGATGTCATCCTTCCTACAAAATGGACATACCCACGCCCTCAACTAGGAATATAACATATAAATCATTTGCAGGCAATTATTGAATGTTATATCAATAAGGAGCAGCAGGAAAGGGGAAATAGACCAGAAATGAACCAAAACTCTGATAATGATTGTTACAAGAAATCAGGGTTAATTCTTTCCTTCCACATTGTCTCCTCTTTTGATCATTACATTATCACATATAAGCATTTCTCATTGATTTTTTAGCTGTCTGTCCCAGCTGTCTAGAAAAGGCCCCTTAGACTGCATTTACTGCATGAAGTATATAGATAAGCTGCACAGCTCATGAGATGTTAGACATCCCTTCCTGGCCGCCTCATAGTAGCCATTTCATCTGAACATTTGCGCTTCTTTATGGGGTTATTGACAGCACACACATCATTATCTACCTAAAAGGATGAAGACAGCCAGCCAGAGGTGCACCCCAACACAAGGATCACCCCGGAGTAATCCCCGGTGAAATCACGCTTTTAGGGTATTGACTCTTCTTGTAGGAGTGGTGCTCAAACTGCTAGGGTGCATCTGTGGGACCCTCTTTCAGAGATGATGTCCTCCACCCAACTCTCAAAAAGCTGAGGGGTCTTCAGGAGAGGTGGGTAGTCGAGCGAGGCTATCAGACGGTCAACTCTGTAGCTGTGATGTCATCCTTCCTACAAAATGGACATATCCACGCAGGGCCGGGCCGACACAGAGGCTGGGGAGGCTCCAGCCTCAGGGCGCAGACAGGGGCCGGCCAGAGGGAGAGGGACTAACAGGGGGGAACCGCTCAGCGCTCCCTCCTGTCATTCCCTGATTGTAGCGTGACCGAGCTCTGTCCGGTCCGCAGGTACAGAGAGCATCAGTCTCCTGTACCCAGCCGGACCGACAGGAAGTGCGCACACAGTTTGCACTTCAAGTCAGTTGGCTCGGTACAGGAGACAAAAGCTCCTCCTCCTATACCCGCGGAGGCGCAGACCATGCAGAGCTTGGCCATGCTACAGCAGAGGTAGGAGGAGAGGAGGGGGAGAAGAAGGAGCATGACAATATGGGGGGGGGCCAGAAAGCATGACAACATGGGGGGAGAGAAGAAAGAGCATGACAACATGGGGGGCAGAAACAGAGCATGACAACATGGGGGAGAAGAAAGAGCATGACAATTTGGGGGTAGAAAGAGCATGACAACATGGGGGGCAGAAAGCATGACAACATGGGGGGCAGAAAGAGCATGACAACATGGGGTGGAGCAGAAAGAGCATTACAACATGGGGGGAGAAGAAAGAGCATGACAACATGGGGGCAGAAAGCATGACAACATGGGGGAAGAAGAAAGAGCATGACAACATGGGGGAGGGGGAGAAGAAGGAGCATGACAACATGGGGGGGCAGAAAGCATGACAACATGGGGGAGAAAGAGCATGACAACATGGGGAGGGGAGAAGAAGGAGCATGACAACATGGGGGGAAGAGCATGACAACATGGGGGCGGAGAAGAAAGAGCATGACAAAATGGGAGGGGCAGAAAGCATGGCAACATGGGGGTGGGAAGAAACAGCATGACAACATGGGGGAGAAGAAAGAGCATGACAACATGAGGGGGCAGAAGGAGCATGACAACATGGGGGGGCAGAAAGAGGATGACAGCACGGGGGTGGGCAGAAAGAGCATGACAACATGGGGGGAGAAGAAAGAGCATGACAACATGGGGGGCAGAAAGAGCATGACAACATGTGACAACATGGGGGGAGAAGAAAGAGCATGACAACATGGGGGGCAGAAAGAGCATAACAACATGGGAGGGCAGAAAGCATGACAGCATGGGGTGGGGAGAAGAAAGAGCATGACAACATGGGGGAGGGGGAGAAGAAGGAGCATGACAACATGGGGGGGGAAGAGCATGACAACATGGGGGGGGGCGGAGAAGAAAGAGCATGACAACATGGGGGTGGGGAGAAGAAAGAGCATGACAACATGGGGGGTGGCAGAAAGAGCATGAAGACATGGGGGGGCAGAAAGAGCATGCCAACATGGGGGGGGGGAGAAGAAAGAGCATGACCACATGGGGGGGAAAAAGAGCATGACAACATGGGGGGGGACAGAAAGAGCATGACATCATGGGGGGGCAGAAAGAGCATGACAACATGGGGGGGTATAAAGAGCATGATAACATGGGGGGGGTATATAGAGCATGAAAAGATGGGGGAGAATGACAGGGGGCAGAAAGAGCAGGACAAGAAGAGGGGATTATGGCAAGAGGGGGGGAGAATGACAAGAGGGGGAGAGCATGACAAATTACTACGTGGGGGCACTGCTGTGTGGTTGAGGGGGGTGTGGGGGACATTACTGTGTGGGGGGTAGTGTGGCGGACATTACTGTGTGGGAGTCAGTGTGGCGGACATTACTGTGTGGGGGACACTACAGTGTGGGGTGGCATTATACAAAAGCTCTGCAGATGCAACTCCCATGTATTGGGTCACCACAATTTGGGTGGTCATTTACTAAATGAACCCTGTTATGGGGAGAATCTGTGGATGACACATATTTGTCATCCACAGACACCCCCCACCCCCCCAAAACAGGGTTAATTTACTGAATGACCACCAATAAAAGAGGTGGCGGTCACATATGCTATTTCATAATGACAGCAGGACCCGTGCAGTGACTGTATTCTACTACACCCCCCCACACCCCCCACGCTCACTGGATATAATATTATTAACTATATAACTGTAGTAAATCACTACAGTTATATAGTTAAGATTATATACAGTGGGTGGGTGGGGGGGAATACAGTCACTGCACGGACCCCGCTGTCGCTGTCATCAAAAAAGCAGATACAACCCCACAGCCTCACCCCTTGTATTGGTGGTCATTCCTACACGGACCCTGTTATGGGGAGGGGGGATCTGTGGATGACACATATGTGTCATCCACAGATTCCCCAATAACAGTGTCATCCATCACAGATCCCCCATAGCAGTGTCATTCACAAGTCGGAGGGGGCGCACTTGGGCAGCTCAGCCTCTGTTGGTGGTGGACCTTGTCCCAGCCCTGTATCCACGCCCTCAACTAGAAGTATAACATATTAATCATTTGCAGGCAATTATTGAATGTTATATCAAGAGAGGGGAAGCAGTAAAGGGGAAAGAGACCAGACATGAACCAAACCCCTGATAATGATTGATACAAGAAATCAGGGTTACTTCTTTCCTTTCACATTTTCTCCTCTTTTAATCACTATATAATGACTCATATATGCATTTCTCATTGATTTGTTAGCTAACTATCTGTCCCAGCTGACTAGAAATGGCCCCTTAGGCTGTCTGTACTGCATGAAGTATCTAGATAAGCTGCATAGCTCATGGGATGTTAGACATCCCTTCCTGGCCACCTCATGTAGACATTTCATCTGAACATTCCCGCTTCTTTATGGGGTTATTGACAGCACACACATCATTATCTACCTAAAAGGATGACGACAGCCAGCCAGAGGTGCACCCCAACACAAGGATCACCCCGGAGTAATCCCCGGTGAAATCACGCTTTTAGGGTATTGACTCTTCTTATAGGAGTGGTGCTCAAACTGCTAGGGTGCATCTGTGGGACCCTCTTTCAGAGATGATGTCCTCCACCCAACTCTCAAAAAGCTGAGGGGTCTTCAGGAGAGGTGGGTAGTCGAGCGAGGCTATCAGACGGTCATCTCTGTAGCTGTGATGTCATCCTTCCTACAAAATGGACATATCCATGCCCTCAATAATCATTTGCAGGAAATTATTAAATGTTATATCAATAGAGGAGAAGCAGGAAAATGGAAAGAAACCAGACATGAACCAAAACCCTGATAATAATTGATTCAAGAAATCAGAGTTATGTCTTTCCTTTCACATTTTCTCCTCTTTTGATCATTACATTATCAATCATATATGCATTTCTAATTAATTTGTTAGCTAACTATCTGTCCTAGCTGTCTAGAAAAGGCCCTTAAACTGCATGAAGTATCTAGATAAGCTTCCTGGCCACCTCATAGTAGCCATTTCATCTGAACATTCCCGACTCTTTATGGGGTTATTGACAGCACACACATCATTATCTACCTAAAAGGATGACGACAGCCAGCCAGAGGTGCACCCCAACACAAGGATCACCCCGGAGTAATCCCCGGTGAAATCACGCTTTTAGGGCATTGACTCTTCTTGTAGGAGTGGTGCTCAAACTGCTAGGGTGCATCTGTGGGACCCTCTTTCAGAGATGATGTCCTCCACCCAACTCTCAAAAAGCTGAGGGGTCTTCAGGAGAGGTGGGTAGTCGAGCGAGGCTATCAGACGGTCATCTCTGTAGCTGTGATGTCATCCTTCCTACAAAATGGACATATCCACGCCTTCAACTAGTAATATGTGGAAAGAAACCAGACATGATCCAAAACCCTGATAATAATTGACATAGGAAATCAGAGGTAATTCTTTCCTTCTACGTTTTCTCCTCTTTTGATCATTACATTATCACTCATATATGCATTTCTCATTTGTTAGCTAACTATGTGTCCTACCTGTCCATAAATGGCCACTTAGACTTCCCGTACTGCATGAAGTATCCAGATAAGCTGCATAGATCATGGGATGTTAGACATCCATTCCTGGTTGTCTGATAGTAGCCATTTTATCTGAACATTCACAAATCTTTATGGGGTTATTGACAGCACCACCCTCCCCCCCCATCATTTTCTAATAGAATGATGATAACCAGCCAGAGGTGCACCCCAACACAAGGACCACCCGGAGTAACCCCCAGTGAAATCACTCAGGGCATTAACTCTTCTTGCAGGAGTGGTGCTCAAACTGCTAGGGTGCATCTGTAGGACCCTCTTTCAGAGATGATGTCCTCCACTCGACTCTTAAAAAGCTGAGGGGTCTTCAGGAGAAGTGGGCAGTCGAGCGAGGCTATCAGACGGTCAGCTCTGTAGCTGTGATGTCATCCTTCCAACAAAATCGACACGTGCACACCTGCAATTAAGAGTACAACAATCAATTTCCAGCCAATTGTGGAGGCAATAGAGGAGAAATATAAAACTTGATATAAACTAGAAATAAACCAATACCCTGATAACAATTGATGCAAGAAATCATTTCATCTTGAACAGTGGTCTCCAACCTCTGGCTCAGCAAGTGCTGCTGTAGAAATACTATCCCATCATCCCATAATAGCCTGCAACTGTCAGAACATGTTTGGAGTTGTTTTCCACTCACCAAACATCCAAGTGGAGATTTATCAAGAGCGGGGGGGATGCATTTAATTTATCATGAAGTTCATGCCTGGATATAAATTAGGTGCATCCTCTGACAGTCTATGCGCTCTGAATGAATTCTTGGCCCTCTCGCAGCTGCCATAGATTTCGGTCATCATTTACAGCAGAAAACTGGCATACATCAAGTAAATCTTCTGGGGCTGATGTCCAAGCCCACTCCATTCAAAAAATGGAGGGGGTGGCAGTAAAACACCATTTACAAAAATTTGAAACAGAATTTGCAGCTTTTGTATATCAGTTTTCTGGTGTAGGGGAATGATAAATCTCTCCTTGTGCTCTGAACTACCAAAGGTAGTGGACATAATAATTTATCATCGCCTCTCCTGACCTCGGTGTTATCATGGTTGCTGTTGTTTGTGTGACCAGTGACAGTGACCAGGAAAATAGGGGGACATTGACCAGTAAGATAGAGCAGCATCCAGTAAGATAGGGGAGATAGTAAGCAGTAAGTTAGGGCAGAGACCAGTAAGATAGAATGAATAATAACCAGTAAGATAGGGTAATGACCAGTAAGACAGGACAGTGGAAATGTCAGACCATTAAGACCACTGATACATACGATAATGGGTGATAGGATAATTAATAATGGGTAAGGTGTGAGAGTCACCCACAATAAATATCATCCATAACCCCAATTCTAGTATCAAAAAACAGATTTTACTGATTTATGACCATACCCAAAAACAGGAGATTGAGATAACCCATAATTCCCAACGTATCTTGTTTGGTGTTCTATATTATCAACCTCAGTGAAGTGAAGATAGGACAGATAGAGACCAGTAAGGTAGGGTAATAACCAGTAAGTTAGGACAGTGACCAGTAATATATGGAGGTGTATTGTAAGATAAGGCAGTGATCTGGAAATTAGGGTGGGAAGTGACCAGTAAGGTAAAGGGGGCAGTGAATAGATGAACCAAAGGCACTTTCCAAATGGTCTGAAAGCTGGAACCTTATTGTCTGCTATGAACAAGCTCATCTCGTCTTATGCAGTGGTTTAGATGAACCTCTTCATACACATAAATCATCCCATACAGGTCCCTGGTACAGTAATGGTCCCCCTCCTGCAATGTCTGACTGAGAACTTACCACGATCTGAAGACGGGTCGCAGACTTCACTACAGACACACGGATGCTTCTCTCTTGAAGACAGAGGAGGTGGGTGATGCAGCAAAGCTGGGAGACGTCTTCCTCCTCCTGCAGCCGGCAACCAGGAATGACAGTTTGTAACAGCAATCATCATTCATGTTTCTGAGGGGAAGTGCTGATTGGTTGATCAGATTCAAATCCACCAATCAGCAGCTCTCTGTTCTCTGCAGCCTGGGACTGGAGGAGCACCCAACAGGCCGAGCCCTGAGTGCAGCACAACTGATGTGTGCGGCTGTGAGGTGGACTGCATTTTCTTGAGTGAAGGACCAATTATTACTCCCATAGCAAAGTGTTGGTAGGGTTGATGCAAATTAAATGTCCCATTAGTGTCCATACTTTTACTCTTTTTCCCCTGAAATGGTTCAACTTTTTTTGTTTATATCAGGGTACATATGGTTAAAGAAAAACATTTGTTTTTTGTAATTTCACTATGCCATAAATAAGCATGATTAGTAATCCCACTAGAGGACTTTTGTCCCGTTCCTGTTATTTTTCACCTTCCTGACCGAGCCTCTTTTTAAAAATCTGTAACTTTGGAATGCTTTAATTATCCAAGCCATAAAGAGACCCTTTTCTCGTGACACATCGTACTTCAAAATATTGGTAAATCTGAGATGATTATTTATGAATAAAATCCCAAATTGATAAAAAAAATAAAAAAATTAACCATTTTCTAAATTTGGATTTCTCTGCTTTTGTATTTAATTTTTTTGCGATATGTTTAATTTAATTCTGTAGTTGAGCTAAAAACCAAAATGAAAAGAAAAAACATCCATGAGGCTCCTAAAAATGGAGAGATCTATTGGATGAGTTGGCAAATCACAGAAGCATTCTGGCACTTCCGGTACCACAGTCCTCCATGAACCTGTGTGTGGGATCAGATGCAGCCCTGGCACCCAAATGTACACTGAGGGGGCAGTGCCATGTCATGAAAAGGACATGTGGTCTATAAGAATTGGGCATGGTCTGCATAAAGGGGCTCTGCCTTGTGCAGGGGCGTAACGATCGCGGTCGCAGAGGATGCGACCGCGACCGGGCCCGGCGGTGGGGGGGGCCCGCAGCTCCGTCGCCCCATCGCAAGTAATTTTAACATTGGCAAATGGCTGGTCGCTTGGGCCCCCGGCCTCTGTGAGTAGTTGCGCCGCCCCACCAACCCCAGCCCTGCCTCCATCCATTCGGGCTCCGCCTCCACCCATTCAGGCCTGGTGGCGCTGTGATATCGCGCCAGCCAGGTCTCGCGGGATCACACAACGCACGCTGGAAGACAGGATTGTGGGCTGCAAGCAAGAGCAAGAAGGCGGGAGCGGAGCAGTCTGACGAGGTAAGTATTTTTTTTAAATGTGCACACCACCACTGCCTGGCTATAACTCACAGGGGGCACCTGGCATGGAACTAAATGTCAGGCAAGAAATCCTCCACAGGGGACCAATGGGGAACAAAAATATATTTCAATAAGAAAAAAGGCAAAAAAATGGAAAAAAATTAAACAGATAACAGAGGGGGCAAAAATGCAATATATACACACAGGGGATAAATGATTATGGAATATATACAGAGGGGGCAAAATGGATATATACAGGGCCCCTCTATTTATATCCATTTTGCCCCCTCTGTATATATTCCATTTTCCCTCTTTATCGATATTCCACTTTCCCCACCTGTGGAGCAAAATTGTATATATCTTATTTTGCCCCCTCTCACATTGTATATATTCTGAGTGAGAGGGTGCAAAATAAAAATATATTCTGAGTGAGAGGGGCAAAATAAAAATATATTCTGAGTGAGAGGGGCAAAATAAAAATATATTCTGAGTGAGAGGGGCAAAATAAAAATATATTCTGAGTGAGAGGGGCAAAATAAAAATATATTCTGAGTGAGAGGGGCAAAATAAAATGTATTCTGAGTGAGAGGGGCAAAATAAAATGTATTCTGAGTGAGAGGGGCAAAATAAAATGTATTCTGAGTGAGAGGGGCAAAATAAAATGTATTCTGAGTGAGAGGGGCAAAATAAAATGTATTCTGAGTGAGAGGGGCAAAATAAAATGTATTCTGAGTGAGAGGGGCAAAATAAAATGTATTCTGAGTGAGAGGGGGCAAAATAAAATGTATTCTGAGTGAGAGGGCAAAATAAAATGTATTCTGAGTGAGAGGGGGCAAAATAAAATGTATTCTGAGTGAGAGGGGCAAAATAAAATGTATTCTGAGTGAGAGGGGCAAAATAAAATGTATTCTGAGTGAGAGGGGCAAAATAAAATGTATTCTGAGTGAGAGGGGCAAAATAAAATGTATTCTGAGTGAGAGGGGCAAAATAAAATGTATTCTGAGTGAGAGGGGCAAAATAAAATATATTCTGAGTGAGAGGGCAAAATAAAATATATTCTGAGTGAGAGGGGCAAAATAAAATATATTCTGAGTGAGAGGGGGCAAAATAAAATGTATTCTGAGTGAGGGGCAATTATTCAACTAAATACAGAGGGTGCCAAATGTGCAGTTATTTTAGGGTGCTGTGTGCCAATAATTACTGCATGGGGATTATCTGCATGGTATTAGTATTATCAGGGGTTTAACTGTTTCTGCAGTATAATATTGGGGAGCACAGGGTGGTAGGATGATTGAAGTAGTAAACTAAGATATGTTTTGTCAAACTGCAGAGATGAGAAATGGCTGAAAATGGTGTCTGGTCTGAAGATCTAAAAGGAGAAGATGAGGACAGAACATCTACATCAAAGGAGACGTCACTGGATGTAAGTGGTATGGGGTGCTGTATTAGCCTGTATGTTCTGTAGTGATGGGTCCCGGGGCGTAATGAGAGGGTGCGACCGGGGGGTGGGGATGTGCGAGGGGGAGGGTTTGGGGGGTCGGGCCCGGGGGGGGGGCCCAATTCAAAGTTTGCCCTGGGGCCCATGGAACTCTAGTTACGCCACTGGCCTTGTGCCTGTGTATACTATGAAAAGGACGTGGCAGACTCCAAGCAATCAAACACTGATGGCCTAACCTAAGAATTGGGCACCAAAATTACATTCGCAATGAAAACTTGCTCTTCTATATGGCTGCCCAACTGCGGAGCACAGTACATTACATACCAATCAGCCATAACATTGGAAGCACAGACCGTAGGTGAACTGAATAACACCATCTTGTGTCAATATCAATTGTGGATTATACATATAAGGTGACAAGTGAACATTCCTGAAGTTGATGTACTGGAAGCAGGAAAAAGGAGTAAGGAATGGGTGATTTTGACAAGAACCAAACTGTAGTTGACAGACAACTGCATGGTCCGACTTAGTTTTCTTGGGGCCACCAGAGCAAATTTTCTGGGGGCCCAAACCCCATATCATCAATAAAGTCTAACAGATTTTGATTGAAAGAAATAGACCCTAGTGGCAAGTTATTGGCTCCAAAGGCAGTTCCACATGTTTTTTTTCTCTTGAATCTTTGGGGCCCACTATGGTATCAGAACCTGGGCCCACCGGAGGATCCTCTGGTTGTCTGGTGGGCCTGTCTGATGCTGGACAACTGGGTCAGTGGATTTCCAAAATGGCAGGTCTTGTGAGGTGTTCCTGGTATGCAGTGATTATTATACTATAAGTAGTTTAAGGAAGGACAATTGGTGAGTCTGACAACAGGTACCCAATTGATTCGCAGGGGGAGCAAATGCTAGCCTGCCTAATGCAATCCCAAAGAAACAATACAGGAGCACAGACTACTAGAAAAGTTAATGCTGGATATGATAGAAAGGTGTCAGAGCACACAGTGCATTACAGTTTGCTGTATATGTAATTGAGACCCCAGACCAGACCACTGAATTAATTCAGATCCAAACCAAGCCAGAAAATGTATTCTAACCTCTGACCAGAACCCTAAATTAATTCAGACCTCATAGCAAACCCCTAAGTTAAAGGAGCTGTCACTCCTTCACTCCTTGTTCACTGAAAATGTGGCCGCTGGAGTCATCAGCTGATGTCCTCTCAACATCTCCAGAAAACAGCTGATTTTGCTGGGGGAAGCCTGGACCATCCACATTCAGCCCGGTATTTCATTTCAGATGAATGGCTGTCCCTGTTATAGAAGGGTGGCCTGAGTCTGACTGAGTCAGGGACGCTCATACAAAGTAGCTGTCAGTTTTAGCTCTTAGAGAGGAGTGAGTCCCAAGCCCTAATACAGCAACTTCATGTCAAGTTTCTTTGCTAGTCCAGAAGAACGGGAGTCCCAAGCCCTAATACAATGTCCTAATGCCAGGTTTCCTTGCTACTCCAGAAGAATAGGAATTCTAGGCCCAAATACAACGTTCTGATGCAGTTTTTTTATTTTTTTTGCTAGTCAGGAAGAACGAACTGCAGCGTGTAACCCCTATCAGTTGTGAGACACTGAGTAAGAGGATGGAAGGCTGCAGGGAATGGGCCCCTGTGTTAGGTGCCAAGGTTGGGCCCCATCAAGCCTGGGAATTTAGGTAGGGGGCTATGCAGTGAATTGAATCTTTGTGAAGGAAAGCCTAATTATGATTCTGGAGTCTTGGATGAGGGCGACAGGACAGACACACATCTCTAGGCATGTTACTACACAAATCAGTATTGAAGACTGTTGGTAGAATGATGGTTCTGCTGTCCTGTGGCCAAATGTGCTTGAAGTTTACAGTCAGGGAACAGCTCCTTCTGCTGACAGAGAAATTACATTTTCTTTACTTTTTAATCATTTGTAAGTAAATATGACAATAATTATTGACCAATTCAAGACCATATACCCCCCCCCCTCTCTAATAGACACATCTTCCATTTATTTAGTACATGCGTCTAGAAAAGCCATAACTTTTTTTTTTCCATTTGGTCATTTAGATAATGTCTGCATCTATTTTTTTTGTGATAAGTCAGACATTTTATGTCATTTTTATTATTTTTGTTTTTTTTTATACCTGGGAGAATATAAAAAGAAAAATATTTTCTTTTCGTGTTTTCTTAGGTGTTTCTGTAACTGTTCCCACGGTCCCAACCACCAGAGAGGCTGACAGTTTTTCCTATGGTGTGCAAGCACGACCACCGCTGATGAATTGCAGGATGGTCGTGACGCCTGGATACGAGCAGTGTATAATGTAATTGAAAATTGAATCAAGCCAGCAAAGGAAGCAATATAGATAATCCCAATACATTAGTAAGAGCCTTGCATTCATTTTGTTTACGTGATATATTATATTTCTAACTTACAAACAGACCTATATGGGCCATATGATCAATCCATACCACCTATTGAATAAATGCGTATGCCCAAAAATAATGATCAGAACTAATTATGTTAAAAATATATATCTTTATTGTTACATCAAAAATTTCATAAAAGCACATAAAAATCCACACAGTACATGAAAAGTGGGACCACTGGAAGATGTAGTTGGTTGGAGCCTGTACTAGCTGAGTACAATAATATCACAGAATGTGGTATATCCTAGGAAAAGTGATATCAGACCTTATTGATTATATGTACAGTGGTAAATAGGAAAATGTCCTACCTATAACCACCGCACATACTACCAAGAGATAACCATATATGTATTAAAGTGCAATCAAAATAACATATCATGTGCAACCTCACTGACAGGGAAATCATATATGCACCAAAGAGTTACTAACAAACATAGTCCAACATCTATACAATTACAAAAGTGTAAATTTATGTGGGTAAAATGCCCATAACAAGGATCAGAAGAAATAATAAAGTGCAATCACGATCACGTGGGGGGAAAACTACGCGATCACCTATATTGATTGGAGTCCCAGTTCCACCTGGCCGTATCGCGAGAGCTCTAGTGAGGTATGCGCCAGGAACCAAAATGGCGCCTGCTATTGTCCGCGCATGCTCAGTCAAAACGCCATCATGTGCTCAATCACATGACCGCACATTGTATGCATTAATATTTCTTACAGGTAAACTGTGGACCAGTGAAAGGTCCTCTTTACGTCCCCTTTCAATTTCAGTCATTTTTATGTAGCACACCCGTGGCTGTGCCTTAGAAGTGGAATAGTAGGTTCAGATCTCTCTTTGCTCTGGTGAACTCCCTTTTTCTACAATGTGACCCTAAACAAAATAATGGTAAGCAGTCAAACTTGCACAGAATATTACTAGTTATAAAATGACTGCAGTATTACATGTAATGCGCGGTCAAACAGCTTCTTACACAAAAATTTCACGGCAAAGATAAACTATGGTGAGAATACAGTAAAAGTTCGATATTGACTCTAATCAAATGAAAATACAACAGCTGAGTATATTAAACGTATTCCAGCATGTAAATTAGTCAAGACATGGAGATAATCAAAAACAAAATTCCAACGCAAGAAAAAATATCTCCTTAAAACGTAACTTTTACTGTAATTGTAATTAAAACGGGGTAGGTTTCCCCACAATTAGATTCAAAAACATGAAACCACTCCTCTACTGTCCAATCCTAGACACCTGTAGTGGACGGCAATAAGCCAACAGTGGGAACAATCATAATATACACTATCTCAATAAGACCGGGCACTGTCCCTAATCGTACCCTAAGCTAAACCTTAGCCCAGGAATGACCCCTTATGGTGGGGACCTCCTGTCCTCGTACCTGGTCTATAAGGCCCTGGACATCCCTCACTCAGATATAGGTGACATCCATTGATTGCCCCCTAGGCCAAAAACAATGACAGGTGACAAGGAAAAATCAAATCACTAAGATACAACAAAACCCATGGGGGTTACTCTGTATATAAAAATAGTGTGACGCTAACATAAACTCTATACAGAGATAATTGTACCCCTAGTAAGGCCCTTAAGTAAACAGGGCACATAAAGCATAGCCTCAGTAAATATGCCCATAAATCAGCATTCATAGGCAGCCCTCGACGCGTTTCGCCCTTGTCATGTTTCAAGGGTTCATCAGGAGGGTATATAGCAACTCAAGAGGCAAAAAGTTGTGTGATGATATAGCCCAGCATCCTAGGTCACAGATGCTCAAGGACAGCATACACTTTCAAAAAAGCGGCAAATCACAGCAATAATCACAGGAGGGAATCCAACCTCCACGGTATAGTCAGAGATACCTAGACGGAAAGAAAGTATATATGACATTGTGGTAAACACCAGGAGTATGCCTCGTTTCTCAGATATCTGCTCACATCAACTCACTTCATATGGGCAGTCCCAGAAAAAAGGGGGAGAGGACCTCTGTCTTCGGTCCAAAGATACACTGACCAGGAAGATATATATCCAAGCTACAAATGTACAAGAGGAAAATCATCCTTACCGATTCCATTTGAAGCTACATACGACTGTGTTGCAGAGAAGGCAAATACTCACGTCATACAGTGTTTGCTCATATGTCAGCCCTCCTGTGTTGCTACAGTGGTGACCAAAGTTTAAATACTCCCGCCCTGACCTCATAGCTCCACCCCCTGGGCGGTATCAACCTATTGTGATGTATTACTGATCAAGAAAGTGTTGAAAATAATATACCCACGGTCTTCGTGCAAGATAATTGTCCCTGGATCAGTGATGGTTTATTCGGGTGTGGTAAAATCACTAATCCGAGTACCAAATTGGACCGCGGTATTCAACGAGACCTCACTTCCGGTGCGTGGAACGCACGGAAGTGGTGTAATGGATCCGGTTCACTGTTGACGTGCGCCGAGTCCATGGTGTAGCGTCACTTACGACGCGTGGAACGCATGGATGATACTGCCTCGCGCACAGCCGTCATTTCCGGTGTGTGGAACGCACCGCAAAGAAGGACTGGGGTGCAACTAGATATGTATTAAGTTCAGAAAGTACATAAATCGCAATGTTCATGATTTAAACTGGTGTAATATTCCGATCCCATGCCTATTTATAATGTGTAAAGACACTAATCATAAAAATAGAAAAGGCTAATAGGATACAGGGCGGAGTTAGTCACAGGTAAGTAAAGTGCCGCAAGGAAAAAAAAAAAGAAAAAAAAAGATTCCTGGGCTAAGGTTTAGCTTAGGGTACGATTAGGGACAGTGCCCGGTCTTATTGAGATAGTGTATATTATGATTGTTCCCACTGTTGGCTTATTGCCGTCCACTACAGGTGTCTAGGATTGGACAGTAGAGGAGTGGTTTCATGTTTTTGAGTATATTAAACCCTGTAGAAGGCTTCCGATGCTTAAATATACCCAAAGGAAACACAAATATAGTCCCGGCGTTAGCAGAAAAGAAAAGGGAAAATAGTTGGCAGCTGCATGCGTTGGGCCCCGTCTTCTCGGTTAAATATTTCTAACAATGGCGGACAGTGTAGCTCACTTGTGCAGGAAAAATCCTTAACTGGTGTCCAAGTCCAGAACCTATGATTCCCTGCACTTTACTAAGCTATATGATTCAGAACGGGGTCCTTAGGCTCTAAGCATTTGCCTTGTGAAGATTTCAATATCAGCATGAGAAATATCCACTAGGAGAGTCCACACAGTGTCTTCCAGAAAACAGCTTGTATCAATGCAGCTGGAGGGGAATGCAGGGTATTAGTTTGTGTTGATCTCACACTCTCCTGGATGCAATCTTCGGGAAGGACCTTCTAACGTCACTGTGCAGAGCGGACGCATCCTCATTCCGAGAGATGGCGTCTGAAGTGAGCGGAGAGCAGCGCAGCTCATTGGAGGTATTTAACATTTATAATATTGGATGTACTATACAGGCTCAGGTGCAAGCAACCAAAGCCAAGGCCGAAGCTGAGTTGAAGGTCCTTCAGAAGGAAAGGGAAGAAGCAGCAGCCATGGCTGAACTCAGAGTTCTTGAAGAAGCTGCTGAAGAAGAAGAAGCTTATCATCCTATGTCCAAGATATCTAATCACTCAGAAGGCCGTACCCTGCAATTTGTCCTAGATCAAAGCAAAGTCAATGCATTTGCACCAGAAGATTTGGGCTCTGCACGCCAGCCTGCTGAACTCATGCGGATAGAAAAAGAGGCAGCTGATAACCATACAGTTGACCCCAGTCCAGTGGACATTTCTCTTTCTTTAAAACCTCTGGCACCTTGCACAGTATTTCAGGCGCCATTTGAGACCAAGCCGCTTCAAGCTCCTCAAATCACATTAAAACCTCCTGAGACTAGTTACATAGCAACCAAGATGCTTGCGCCAACATTACCAGATACGAAGCCTTCATTTACGCTCAACCCAGCTGCCACTCCGTTCCATCTTCCAACCCCCAAACATAGGGTATCAGATGGTGCCAACAACACCAGCGAGGGATAAGTTCCCATCGCCATGATGCAGGAAAGAAATAACACATCAGAAATCGCTAAGTACCTCACTCTCAGGGACCTCATCAGTACTAGCCTTACGAACTTTGATGATCGCCCAGAGAACTATAGGAGTTGGAAGGCCACCTTCAAGACAACACTTTAAACCCTTGCTGTACCGCCTATGCAAGAACTTGATTTACTAATTAGATGGCTAGGTCCATGGTCGTCAAACTGTGTTAAGAGACTCAAAACCGTTCATATCTACGAACCAGTCAAAGGCCTTCGCCTCGCATGGGAAAGATTAGAGCAGACATACGGCAGCTCGGAAGTAGTTGAACGTGCCTTATTTAAACGACTATACGACTTTCCTGGATTATCCAATACAGACCGCCAAGGGTTCTAGGAATTAAGTGATCTTCTTCTTGAGTTTGAAATCATCAAGGGAGACCCGCAGCTACCAGGTCTCAGCTTTCTTGATACCTCCCATGGTGTGGGCCTGATCGTGGAGAAATTACCCCTCAATATTCAAGACCAATTGGGAACAACAGGTTCAAAATACAAGGAGCAACATCATGTTCCCTTTCCACCATTTTCATTCTTCTGTAAGTTCATCAAGGACTTATCTAGAGCTAAAAACAATCCGAGCTTCAACACCTTGGGAACCAACATCTTTGGCTCTACTAAACAGAGACACAAGACTTTCAGTCCCAGAGAGGGGGTCCCTAAACGTCTAATTTCAGTAAAAAAGACAGGGGTTGTGCCCACTACTAACAATGGAAATGAAAGCCCCAAGGAACCACATCCATGATAAACCACATCCTTTAAGGAAATGCCGTGTCTTCATAGCAAAGCCCTTTGAGGAATGTAAGGAGTTCCTAAGGCGTCATAATATCTGCTTCAGATGCTGTGCATCCACTGAGCACTTCGCCAGAGACTGTAAGGTTCCAGTCAAGTGTTCTGAATGTAATAGTGATCTATACATGTCCGCTGTTCACCCGGGACCAATCAGGCGGAACCTAGAACCAGTTAACTGGCACAAGCCCCATTCTGATCAAGGCGGGGAGAGTCATGGCGGGGAGAGTGCCGACCGACCAACCACAACCGTCACGCCCAGATGCACAAAGGTATGTGGAGAAGGACTTGTGTGCGGTAAGTCTTGTTCTAAGCTTTGCCTCGTGGATGTGTTTCCTACTGCACAACCAGAGAAGACCATAAGAATGTATGCTATTCTAGATGACCAAAGTAATCATTCCCTAGCTAGCCCTAAGTTCTTTGATCTGTTCAGGATAGAGAGAGAGACTACACCCTACACCCTAGGAATATGCTCTGGTCTTGTGACAACCTCAGGAAGAAGAGCTAATGGTTTCACCTTAAAGCCCATCAAAGGACATAAGAAACTCTCTCTTCCAACCCTTATTGAGTGTGACAAACTGCCGGACACAAGGGATGAGATTCCCACACCTAAAGCCGCACAGCATCACCCTCATCTCAGGAACATAGCCAGAGAGATTCCTCCCCTTGATAACCATGCCGAGATCTTACTCTTGCTAGGTAGAGACATTCTTAAGGCTCATAAGGTCCTTGAACTTCGTAATGGCCCTTTCAATGCTCCATATGCCCAGAAACTTACAGTGGGTTGGATCATCATGGGGGATGTATGTCTGGACAGAACCCGCAGACACTGCCAAGTACACTCCTTCAGAACTGAAGTATTAATAGGGGGGCAAACTTCTTACTTCAGACAGTGTCCTAACCACTACTATGTGCAAGATATGCCTTGCCCAAATATTCTAAAAACATCAGAAAGCAGCTTAAATCCCAAGGAGTCAGCTGCAGAAGAATGTTCCTGGACAGATGGGCAGCTTGTAGAAAGGCCTTCAAGATTTCAATTGGAGCCCTCTTCAAGCTCTTCCCAGGTTTGCAGTCCTCGCACAGTTTATCATAATGAATCCTATATAATCACTGACAACAAGCCTTCTGATTCATGTAGTTCTGATGAGATACAGCAGAAACTTGAGCCTTCCAGTCTACTGTTTGACAATGAGTTTAATTCTGTAAAAGAAGTATCTTCTGAATGTTCTATAAAGGAGGTTCCTTCAACAGAGGAAGAGTTCATTTCAGATACTTTGCAAGAACCTTCAGTTCCATCTGCAGTTGTTGATTGCACTCAAGAGTATCACAGTTCTTCCCAGTCTTCAACGGATGAGCACCTTCATATTGCTCAGCCTTTTATGAAAACCACAGGGAAAAGTTCACCGTTCATAGCGTTCAAAAAGTTCACCGTTCAAAAGTTCATAGCGAATTAAACACAGCTGTCTCTATAATCAACCTTCCTATTTGATTGCTAGAATTATCGAAGTTGACGAATATGGAGCAAAAACGAAGATGGAGAATACTTCGTTATCTTCGTTTTGAGGAATATCAAGAATACATTCGTCATATTCGCTAATTCTACCAAGCCAACTAAACCAGGTTTGTTGAAATCGCAATGCGATTACTTCAAGTTATATCAATCGCATTGCGATTTCAACTTGGAGCTGTTTCTAAGGGGCCAGCTTGCTAGAATTAACGAAGTTAACGAATATGGAATATAGCAGTGCTAAGTTGAAATCGCAATGCGATTAATATAACTTGAAGTGATCGCATTGCAGTGCTAAGTTGAAATCGCAATGCGATTAATATAACTTGAAGTGATCGCATTGCAATTTCAACTTAGAACTGCTATATTCCATATTCGTTAATTCTAGCCTAATATGTAATATAGCAGTGCTGTTGTAATCGCAATGCGATTAATATAACTTGAATTAATCGCATTGCAATTTCAACTTAATTCTCACATCCGACAGTACATTCTAGTATGGAGGCGTTCCCATGGTGATGGGGACAATCCATTAGTAGAGATGTCGCGAACATAAAATTTTCCATTCGCCAGCGGCAAACGCAAATTTACTCAAATGTTTGCGAACGGGCGAAAAGGGCGAACCGCCATAGACTTCAATAGGCAGGCGAATTTTAAAACCCACAGGGACTCTTTCTGGCCCCAATAGTGATGGAAAAGTTGTTTCAAGGGGACTAACACCTGGACTGTGGCATGCCGGAGGGGGATCCATGGCAAAACTCCCATGTAAAATTACGTAGTTTACAATGTAATGTTATAATGTTAACCTAAAATCAAATATTTTCCATATATAGCCATAATTTTTTTTAAATTTTGGTGACACGATCACATTAATTACTAAAACGTGAATTTTAAAAGTTTTGGATTAAATGTATGCATGTTGGACAAAGTCTATGATCTGCGCTGGCCCCGTCACGCGTGCTGCTAAGAGCGCCACAGTCCGCAGTATTCGGTTTGAATTGTCGCACACACATGACCACCGGCACAAGAAAATAGTCATAGTGAATAAGTGGTCCGACCATAAGGGGCGCCATGTCTATTACCCTGTTTCCATGTAACAGCGGCTGCTGTATGTATTGATAATGAATTATTACTTTGGCCCAGACTAAATTGTCTGTACTGTAATCCCATTGGTTACAATAAAACAAAACACAATAAATTTGATAGTTCAATAAAATTTACTAAAACAATTTTTAAATATAGATAAATATTAATTAACATAAATAACATTAAAAAAAAATTATGGTAGGCTCTTCATTTTTTTCTGCTCTTGGAGCAGTTCATCAAGGGCCTTTTGGTTGGCCTCCTCCATCAGGCTGAGCTGGTGGGATAGACTGAGCTTCTGCTCCCTTAGCCTCCGCATCTGCAGCGTCCTGAACTGCCTCATCCGTTCGCGCTCCCGTTGCACTTTTTAATTTTTTTTTATCATGTTGTTGTGAGCTGTAAAAGAAAAGGAAATAAATATTTTAATGTACTTTAAAAGACAATCATTGATTGGTGTATAAAGCAGATGATATTTTTTTATCGCAATCCGTTATATATTGGTTTAGTTAGGATTAAGAATAGTTATTTTGACTTTCGGGTTATGGACTTAGTAGTTACGTTTTTATGTAGATTAATTACTTCATAGTGTTCATGTTTTATATTACTGTTGTGTGTTTGTTGCCTGTTTTATAGTTTTTCAGCATTTTTTAGATAAATATTAATATTGTTTTGTGCACTTTAGTAAAAAATGTTTTTATATATTGGATGCTCATTACATCTTAATTAAATTGTATGCCTCATTGAGATACTTTACGGAAATCAGTACACCAGTACTGATGTAGCTTGCTGTAAAAAGTTTTTTTTACATAGATTTAATTAGGGTCCGGATTATTGGGACTGAGTGTCCAGACAGATATAGTGGCACAGGTCACTCCTGTACTCTATCAAGGGTTTTTCTAAAGTGGGGATTAAAAATTCTGTTTTTTTCAAGTGTGGACAGAAGACGTGAAATGAACCTGCAGAGAAATGAGCATGGTCTCTGACAGACCCTAAAGAGTGCTGATATACTAATCTTTTTGTTACACTGCTTGGAGTGAACGCAAAGTGTGGGACTTTAGGTTATGCAATATCTGAAGTCTGAATAAAAATTACAGGTTGAACTTGAACTTGTTTATAATTGTTTGCTTTAGTAAAATCTGCCTGTGGTCAAGACTAAACTGACACCTGTGTGTACAAATCTAGAAATGATCACAGCACTCAGTCTATTAGCTGACTGTAGGAGGGTGCACGTCAGGTACGTTCCTAGCTCCACCTCTCGAAACTATAACAGATATATAAGGCAATTCAGACGGCACTCCAAAACTTTGTTGTAGTTGATTTTCATTTGTTTAACCGGACATGGTGGTACATGAAGCAACGTTTCGGGCAAACAAAATGCCCTTCATCAGGCTAGGTTGGTACACACACGGTGCGGATGGCCGGTATATGTGTGTGTGGGGACAATGAATAAATGAAAACATCAACAGCATATATTTACCCTCCTGGCGTGGGGTGTTCACCACCTCGTCTTCTTTCTCCTCATCATCCTCCTCGACCTCATCTGCATCAGGTGGGCTATGGGCCTGATGCCCTGATGGTCCTGCCTGCTCCTGCTCCTCAATCTCCTCAGCCTCTGGCATCTCCTCCTCTTCCACCACCACCCCTTTTTTGAACGCTTAGCGCGTAGTTTCGGAAGAGGAGCATCTGTAATGACCAAATTTTCCAAAAATATAACTAAACACATAAATAACAATAGGTGTGTGATAGAAAATTTATGTAAGCATCGTACCTGGACAAAATTTGTCTCTGACCTCAGTGATCCGAACCATATTATATCGTTTAAGGTCGCTTAAACGATATAATATGCTTGCTGCCATGTTGGTGCCACAGATGGTACCCTAGTCGCCGCACTATGGCCTGCTTCTCTGCCCGGGTGCGGGTCAGGTCATATCTCCTCTGCAACATATGCTGCAAGATAACAATTATAGGATGTAATCCCAAAGTTGTAAAATACAATTATTAGTAATTACAGTCATCTCAACCATCCAAAATAAAAGTTAATATCAAAACGCTAAAAGAGTAGATATTTATAAAGTTCCCTATGGGACTATATGAAAGTAAAATTCAAAACAAATATAAGAACTAAACTTCACAGTGTCCGCCCCTTAACAGTGACTTTGACAGTGGCCGCCCCTTAACAGTGACTTTGACAGTGGCCGCCCCTTAACAGTGACTTTGACAGTGGCCGCCCCTTTAACAGTGACTTTGACAGTGGCCGCCCTTAACAGTGACTTTGACTGTGGCCGTCCGCTTAACAGTGACTTTGACAGTGGCCGCCCCTTTAACAGTGACTTTGACCTGTATGGCAGTTAGGAGTTCAGTGAAGGCCGCAGCCTTGTTGCTATTATGGCTAATATAAATTATAAATAATGACATCCCTGTGTGACATACTTGTTAGTTAGAATGACTTACAGTGATCAAGAATTCCAGCTCTTCTGGCTTGAAATTACTTTTTGCCATTTCCGAACTTATTTGAAAACTTCTCTCGAATGTGTCTCTTCCTGTCTCCACTCTCTTTGCGAATTGCGATCCAAAGGCACGCACGTACAGACACACGCACACGATTATTTAAATGACGTATTATCGCGATAGCAAATAAGTTGTATTCGCGTACGAATTTAACTTAATTCTATTACGAACGATAGGGTGAGTTAACTAAAAGTTGTAATCGCAAAGCGATAATAATTACAATTATTAATCGCATTGCGAATCCAACTTCTATAATGCACTATTCAGAGATATAGCACTGTATTCATTACGTGACCATCAGCATGGAAGTCGGCAGAAGCGGCAACGGGCACTGACTGGAGCAGCCAGGAAGCCAGGAATCCTCAGGACAGGTAAGAACTACTTTTGGGAAGTAGGGAAAAAAAAAAAAAAACGAATATTCCGAATATTCGAAATAGCAAATATATAGCGCTATATTCGCAATATTCGCAAATTAGCGAAGTGCTGATATTCGCAAAAAAAAAAAATCGCTATTCGAATATTCACGCTCAACACTACTACTGGACTTCCATGTTGAGAGAGAGATTCCTTCTACCAGAGATGCTCATCATCTTCTAGGACTGTTTTCAGTACCAGCTCTATGGTCTGAACTGAAGACATATCCTTTTTTGGTTTGAAAAATGTTTATTGCATGTTTCCTTTTCAGGTTTATGGACATTATTCATCTGTCTATTCATCAGGTTTATGGACATTATTCATTGTTATTTATACAATTCCATTGTATGCATATACATAGTGGTATCTACCGATACCAGACGGGGAGTGTTCTGTTTCAGTATCTTGCATTGTGTATTGGTATGCTCCTCTCTTTCCTCCCCCCTCTGTTTCAGCTTATACTTGGTTCAGTCTAGCCACTTCCTGTTTTCCCTGTCAGTCTCTATAGTGTTTGTATAGAGTAAGTGTATTCTATATAGTGTGTGTATAGGGTAAGTGTATTCTATATAGTGTGTGTATAGGGTAAGTGTAGTCTATATAGTGTGTGTATAGGGTAAGTGTATTCTATATAGTGTGTATAGGGTAAGTGTAGTCTATATAGTGTGTGTATAAGGTAAGTGTAGTCTCTGTAGTGTGTGTATAGGGTAAGTGTAGTCTCTATAGTGTGTGTATATGTTAAATACTGTATAGTCTCTATAGTGTGTGTATAGGGTAAGTGTAGTCTCTATAGTGTGTGTATAGGGTAAGTGTAGTCTAAATAGTGTGTGTGTATAGGGTAAGTGTAGTCTATATAGTGTGTGTATAGGGTAAGTGTAGTCTATATAGTGTGTGTGTATAGGGTAAGTGTAGTCTCTATAGCGTGTGTATAGAGTAAGTGTAGTCTCTATAGTGTGTGTATAGAGTAAGTGTAGTCTCTATAGTGTGTGTATAGGGTAAGGGCAGTCTATATAGTGTATATAGGGTGAGTGTGGTCTATATAGTGTGTGCATAGGGTAAATGTAGTCTTTAAAGTGTTTGTATAAAGTAAGTGTATTCTATATAGTGTGTGTGTATAGAGTAAGTGTATTCAATATAGTGTCTGTGTAGGGTAAGTGTAGTCTCAATAGTGTATGTGTATCTTATGATGGGGGGCGGGTAAATAAAATTCCGCACAGGGTGCCATTTATGCTAAGACCAGCCCTTCTCTTACACTGAATCCATGTTTCTTCACTCCTCCTCACACTGCCATGACAGGTCTTCAGCAGGACTTCTCTGCACTGCTGAGCTCCACCCTCTGCAGGTATCACATGACAGTGACATCATCACCGATCCTTCAGCTCTGAAGATGCTGCTGTATGCAGATTGCCGAGTGCAGCGCTGAGGTAGTGATTAATGTTATATATGATAGGCATTCTGTACTGGTAGCGTCCTATGTGTGAAGCGCATTTACTGTGGGAGACAGGGATGTTACAAAACATAAGCAATTATAATTGCTGGCTATACCAGTACAATACTGGCCGGATGGCAAACCTAGGCACATAACTGAGCATATTACTGTGAGGGGACTCTATGACTGGGCATATTACTGTAGGGGGCACATGACTGGGCATATTACTGTGTGCGTTGTGTGGGGTGGGCACATATAAGGGCAAAACTACTGTGAGGGGGCATATATCTGGGCATAACTACTGTGAGGGGCACATATATGGGCATAATACTGTGAAAGGGGCACATTTTTGGGCATAACTCCTGTGAGGGGGCACAAATCTAGACATAGCTACTGTGAGGGGGCAAATATGTGATCATTGCTGCTGTCGGGGGGGGGGGGGGGGCATATATCTGGGCATAACTACTGTGAGGGGGCACAATGTGGGCATAACTACTGTGAGGTTACATATAATTATGTTTTGGGCAGAGTTAGAGGCATGGACTACTGTGTAGAAAATTTGCCACAATGCGATTTATGCATCGCACATGATGTCCCTCTTCCTTCTTTTCAAAAATTGGGAGGTATGTTATCATCATTCACTGTCCCAATGGAGCTTACAATCCCCTATCAGAATGCCTTTGGAGTGTGGGAGGAAACCTACAAACTCCATGCAGATGTTGTCCTTAGGCGTCATGCACACGACTGTATGTATTTTGCAGTCCGCAAAAAACGGATCCACAAAAAATACAGATGACGTCCGTGTGCATTCCGTATTTTGCTGAACAGAACAGCTGGCCCTTAATAAAACAATCCTATCCTTGTCTGTAATGCGGACAATAATAGGACATGTTCTATTTTTTTGCGTAACGGAAATACGGACATACAGAAACGGAATGCACACGGAGTACCTTACATTTTTTTTTTTTGCGGACCCATTGAAATTAATAGTTCCGCATATGGTCTGCAAAAAAACGGAGCGGACATGGAAAAAAAATACATCTGTGTGCATGAGGCCTTAGTCGGATTCAAACCTAGGACCCCAGCGCCGCAAGGCATTAGTGCTAACCACTGAGCCGTTGTGCATGCTGATTCCATGTACTGCCCTCAAAGGGCACAATCAATTGCTCAAAGTATCCAAGATCGTCTCCTCCAAGATCCCAAGCCCGCCCTCAGACAAGCCAAGGAATCTGTGTATTATAATATGGATTCTGTCGATTATAATATGGAATCTATGTATTATATTATGGATTCGAAGGAATAATATCGGCTCTATGTATTTTAATATGGACTCGGTGGCTTATTATATGGACTTGGTATTTTATAATATGGATTCCGTGTGTTATAGTAAACATTGTATATAAACATATGGACTTCATTGGAAGTAATTTATCATAGACCAGTGTTGTAGAACCTCCAGGCCTGGTGATGCTACCATATACTCTGTAGGATGTCATAATGTAGAATGTGGGTAATGCCGGCTCACTCCCTGGCACCTGTTTCTTCTGGCTCACCATGCGCTCACGCAAGCAACGCAGAGTGGAGATAGGACAAGTGGAGATTGTTTTGCTCAAGCGATGGAAAGTTGAAGAGTTTGTCCAGCGCAAAAGACGACACATAGAAATGGAAGTGAAGGATATGGAGGTTGGGGAGCGGCAGTACCCCGATGATGTAGAGATGATCGATCTTGAAGAAAAATTCCAATTTGACAAGGATAGAGATTATGACAGATGTCAGCGCCCCCAAACACTGAACCCCAAAATAAGGTGGTGGGATTTCTTATGATGTCTCTTATTTCTTACTATGTCTTGGAATGCTTGTACTTTTATTTTTTTCCTTTATAAGATCCGACTGCACAGAACAAGGGATTATTGAGGCATAAGAAGAAAAACATCAAAACAGAG
>CM065592.1:351226612-351248999 GCA_033119425.1 Bufotes viridis
TATAAAAAATAATAATAGTAATGATGTGTAAAAAAGTAAGATAATAATAATAGTGGTAGTATGTAAAATATATATATATTATTATTTATATATATCACTTACATACATATAAAAGAATATACACAAGTTGGTATATGATGAAATATGTTGTATATAATGATATATAATTAATTTATAAATAGTTGGGTTAGCGTTAAAAAGCGATAAATAACGTTACATTGTTGAGTTAATGTTGAAAGGCAGTAAATATAATAAGTTAATACAAGTATATTAGTATATTAATACAAAAAAATTAATACAAAAATACAAAAAGAATTATTTAGATAAATTAAAAGCTACAGTTGAATTAATAAAAATACATCAAATGTGGAATAAAATATAATATATAAAACAAAATGTAATTAAATATATAAATATGAATATTTGATTACCTGTGTTCTTCAGAATCGACGAACGAGAGGGAATAAAGTCAGAAGGATATATTCCTATAGATTGCCACTGTAAGTAATAGTGTGAAAATCGTGAAAAATCCTGATATATACCTATGGTTTATTGTTTTGTAAATAAATGTATGTATATTGTGAGACTCTTTAGTTATTTAATATCTATAGCCCTATTGGCTCAACAGAAAGATTCCATTTCTAGATTTAATGAATTTTATATACTTTTCTAACTAGTTTTAGGTTATCTATGTGTAGAAGCCGATACTTGTTTGTCTGTAAAGTTGAATATAAATGTGATTATAATATGATAATGATACTGGTGTCAAGTGATCTAAATGGCCTATTATTGTAGCAGTTATGAAGTGGTATGATGTTTTATTGTGATAGTTATGATATGACCTATAGTGGAGTAGTTACCTGCTGAGGGTTTCCAGAAGGATGCGACTCGCAGCGGCGCTAGGGGCCTAAGCACGTGTAGCGTGCTGGCCGTGAAGAGCGCGCGCTGCTGCAGTCCCGGCTTAACTCTGTGTGAGGGGCGGGCCGGTGACGTAGAGGGGGGTGTGACCGGGGTGTGTAGATTTTAACGCATTTATTAGAAAAATTACTCTACAAAGGCACTTTGCCCTTAAAGCTAAACAAGACAGCAGAAGTACAGAGACAGAAACAGTACCTCTGGAGCCATCAATAACCATGCATACAGATCTTAAACCAAAATCCAATTTTAACCCCACACATCATAAGGGTAATCATATAGCTACGTTTTTTTCACTGGTCTCCGCTGAGATCCGAGACATCAACCATAAAGAGAAAATCAAACCAAATCTAAATAGGGAAGAGAAAAAGGCGCTAAAGGAACTTATGGAAAATGAAAACCTTGTAATAAAAAGCGCAGATAAAGGCGGTGGTATTGTAATTCAAACAAGAGATGATTACATCCAAGAAGCATGGAACATCCTAGGAGATAACGCCTATTACGAATTACTCTCCACGAATCCTTCAGATGAAGACGAGAAAGCATTGAAAATACTATTAAAACAAGCAGAAGATGCAAACGTCCTGACAAAAAAGGAAAAGAAATTTATACTAATTGATCGTCCCGCTCTAGCCACATTTTACCATCTTCCCAAAATCCACAAGAACCTAGAAAAACCTCCGGGAGACCCATTATTTCAGGGATTAACTCTCTGACTAGTAATTTATCGCATTATGTAGACGTTTACCTGCAAAATTATGTCATCAACTTAAAATCATACCTTCGAGACTCGGCACATCTGATTGCGCTCATCAAAGACATCCCGTGGGATTCCTCATATCATTGGCTCACGTTAGACGTCGCCTCCCTATACTCAAATATACCTCACGAGCCGGAATCCAAGCATCGTACTCATATCTGGTTCAAGATAGTCGTCTATCCCCCGACCATACGTCGTTTATCACTAACGCAATCAGATTCATCCTCACACACAATGTGTTTGGATTTGAAAATAAAATCTTTAGGCAGCGAAGCGGCACCGCTATGTGGTACGCGCTCGCGCCTAGCTTTGCAAATTTATATATGGGCCAGTTCGAGGAAGAATATATATATAACCAACCAAAATGGAGCAAAACATCATCCTTTACAAGAGATATATAGACGATCTGATTCTAATCTGGAAAGGCAACGAGGAAGAGGCAAAAGATTTCATTACACATCTGAATACCAACAACTGGAATCTCAAATTCACAACAAACAGTTCTCCATCTTCCATAGAATACCTCGATCTCCTACTCTTCACTGAAGGAAGTACAATCAAAACAAAAACCTTTTTCAAAAAAGTAGACAGTAACAATTATTTAGACTACAGAAGCGCACATTACAAAAAGTGGAAACAAAACATACCTTTCAGTCAGTTCAAAAGAATCCGCGAAATTGTTCATCTGCCGCCGATTTCATAACACAAAGTAACACCCTGGTATCGAGATTCAAAAATAAAAATATCCCAATAGAATCATAAAAGAAGCACTCAACCGAGCGGGAAATTAACACAAGAAGAATGTCTAGAGAGTCGCAAAAGACAAACACTACACAAGAGACAAAGAAATATAAAACATCTTTCATCACAACATACAATGATAACCACATGAAACTGCGCAACATCCTGTCCAAATATTGGTACATCTTAGCAAACGATCCCTACCTTAAACCAGACCTCCCAAAAAAGCTCAGATTACCTTCAGAAGGGCTGAAAACACTAAAGAATTTACTGGCCCCAAGTAAGCTCAAAAGAAAAAACACAAAATAAACAAATTAACCAACTATTCCCTGAAATTCTGGTAGTTATAAATGCAACCACACACAATGTAGGTGTTGCACTAATATTACACATCGGAAAAAACAATAAAAAGCAACCAAACAGGGGAAGAATTTGCCATCAAGAGTTTTTAAATTGTGCCTCGTCGTTTGTAATTTACCTCCTCGAGTGCGAATGTGGAACACAATATGTTGGCCGAACAATCCAAACGCTACGGGAAAGATTAAACAAACATCGATCAAATATAAGAAAAGGATACGTGAAACACAGTGTATCTCGACATTTTTGGTAAGACATGATAAAGATCCAGCTCAACTCAAAATTACACCGATCGAACAGGTTGATGCAGACTGTTCTGACAGATTTCGTACACTCCAAAAGAGAGAAATGTACTGGATTTTTAAATTGCGCACGCTGGAACCTGAAGGATTCAATGAATCACTTGAAAGCAACTGTTTTTAAAGAAAACAACAATTTTAGGCCTCAAAAATGACATTTACCAACTCCACTGATAGTTCTGAAGACCTCTACTAACTAAACATTAAGTACATCCTCCACTCTTCATCATACCAATAACATAATTGTTCCTCTCCCGTTAAGCTCATCCAGTTCATCTAATATACTACCAATCATTTTTTTTTTTTTTTTTTTTTCTCAGTTCGTTTATTTATTTAATTCACCCGACCTCATAACACATTAGGTTTATCACTTATCACACTTCACCATTTATTTTATTTCTAATTTTGTTTCCAATTTATTAGGCTATTCATCTCTTCTATCCATCCAACCCATCATTAGGCAATTCATCTCTCATCCACCTACCCACCAGGTAATTCATCTGATTTAGTACAATAGGTAGTTCACCCTTTTCATCCATCCAATCCATTAGTTAAATCACCCGATCTAAATCCCATACAAACCATTTACATCACCCAACTAACTACAGCTAGTACGAGCAGATCACTTCCATAGCGGCACAGCCGCTACGGACACACCCCGGTCACACCCCTCTACGCCACCGGCCCGGCCCTCACACAGAGTTAAGCCGGGACTGCAGCAGCGCGCTCTTCACGGCCAGCACGCTACACGTGCTTAGGCCCCTAGCGCCGCTGCGAGTCGCATCCTTCTGGAAACCCTCAGCAGGTAACTACTCCACTATAGGTCATATCATAACTATCACAATAAAACATCATACCACTTCATAACTGCTACAATAATAGGCCATTTAGATCACTTGACACCAGTATCATTATCATATTATAATCACATTTATATTCAACTTTACAGACAAACAAGTATCGGCTTCTACACATAGATAACCTAAAACTAGTTAGAAAAGTATATAAAATTCATTAAATCTAGAAATGGAATCTTTCTGTTGAGCCAATAGGGCTATAGATATTAAATAACTAAAGAGTCTCACAATATACATACATTTATTTACAAAACAATAAACCATAGGTATATATCAGGATTTTTCACGATTTTCACACTATTACTTACAGTGGCAATCTATAGGAATATATCCTTCTGACTTTATTCCCTCTCGTTCGTCGATTCTGAAGAACACAGGTAATCAAATATTCATATTTATATATTTAATTACATTTTGTTTTATATATTATATTTTATTCCACATTTGATGTATTTTTATTAATTCAACTGTAGCTTTTAATTTATCTAAATAATTCTTTTTGTATTTTTGTATTAATTTTTTTGTATTAATATACTAATATACTTGTATTAACTTATTATATTTACTGCCTTTCAACATTAACTCAACAATGTAACGTTATTTATCGCTTTTAACGCTAACCCAACTATTTATAAATTAATTATATATCATTATATACAACATATTTCATCATATACCAACTTGTGTATATTCTTTTATATGTATGTAAGTGATATATATAAATAATAATATATATATATTTTTTACATACTACCACTATTATTATTATCTTACTTTTTTTACACATCATTACTATTATTATTATTTTTATATATTAATCTTGTAGACTTGATAAAGGGCAGAGCCCCGAAACGCGTTGTCTTTGAAAGAATAAATATTGTCGAACCTATTTTCCGGGTCGTGGTTTTGCGCCAATATGATGTCCGTACGCTAAGTGTGCTGAAAAGCAACAAAAAAGCAATTTCCTATATATCGTTTACTACCCAAGAGGGTGAACTAGCCAGTCACCTAAAAGGGACCTTCGGACACACTAGGCTGCATCCCCTCCCACCATTCCAGCCATTCTCAGCAAACCACCACCACCAAGGCATCTATTTATATGCCCACAGGTGAGCGCAACCACCTAGGCCACGAAAAAGGCCCCTCTCTTTTAATACGTTTTTACCCTATGAGCGCTTTTCTTGTCGTTTTTTGGCTTCATTCCACTGACTTTGTTAAATAGCATGGCTGCAAAGCCGATCCGGGCCGGCTCTTACTGGGAGCAGCTAAAGAGTAGGGTGGGTGGCTGCTCCCCACGGTCCAGTCCGAGTTTTGGGCTGGGTTTATAAACTCAGCCAGCACCACCAGCTGTGAGTGTGATTATCCTGGAGCTGCTAACAGGGCTGGGAGTTCTCTGTCCTGGAGGAAAGCGCTCAGCAAGGAGGTGTTGTGTTCCTGGCTACCTGAAGCTGGATTCTCCTGCGGCTGGGCCGACAGCGTGGTGCGAACCTGCACCTACACCTCCCAGGTGACTGAACCTGTGTTGGACTGTTTTTGTTTGGCTACGTTATTTCCGTTGTGTGTGAACTGTCACCAAGAGACTGTTTTTCATTTTGTGTGCAAGTGTGAATAAAACACTGTTTGTTGCACAATCTGGACTCCTGGTTTTGCCTCTAAACTGCACCCGCACCGCTGTCTACCAGAGCGACTCCCCACAGGGGACATTGACCAGTAAGATAGAGCAGCATCCAGTAAGATAGGGGAGATAGTAAGCAGTAAGTTAGGGCAGAGACCAGTAAGATAGGATGAATAATAACCAGTAAGATAGGGTAATGACCAGTAAGACAGGACAGTGGAAATGTCAGACCATTAAGACCGCTGATACATACGATAATGGGTGATACGATACTTAATAATGGGTAAGGTGTGAGAGTCACCCACAATAAATATCATCCATAACCCCAATTCTAGTATCAAAAAACAGATTTTACTGATTTATGACCAGACCCAAAAACAGGACATTGAGATAACCCATAATTCCCAACGTATCTTGTTTGGTGCTCTATATTATCAACCTCAGTGAAGTGAAGATAGGACAGATAGAGACCAGTAAGGTAGGGTAATAACCAGTAAGTTAGGACAGTGACCAGTAATATATGGAGGTGTATTGTAAGATAAGGAAGTGATCTGTAAATTAGGGTGGGAAGTGACCAGTAAGGTAAAGGAGGCAGTGAATAGATGAACCAAAGGCACTTTCCAAATGGTCTGAAAGCTGGAACCTTATTGTCTGCTATGAACAAGCTCATCTCGTCTTATGCAGTGGTTTAGATGAACCTCTTCATACACATAAATCATCCCATACAGGTCCCTGGTACAGTAATGGTTCCCCTCCTGCAATGTCTGACGGAGAACTTACCACGATCTGAAGACGGGTCGCAGACTTCACTACAGACACACGGATGCTTCTCTCTTGCAGACAGAGGAGGCGGGTGATGCAGCAAAGCTGGGAGACGTCTTCCTCCTCCTGCAGCCGGCAACCAGGAACGACAGTTTGTAACAGCAATCATCATTCATGTTTCTGAGGGGAAGTGCTGATTGGTTGATCAGATTCAAATCCACCAATCAGCAGCTCTCTGTTCTCTGCAGCCTGGGACTGGAGGAGCACCCAACAGGCCGAGCCCTGAGTGCAGCACAACTGATGTGTGCGGCTGCGAGGTGGACTGCATTTTCTTGAGTAAAGGACCAATTATTACTCCCATAGCAAAGTGTTGGTAGGGTTGATGCAAATTAAATGTCCCATTAGTGTCCATACTTTTGCTCTTTTTCCCCTGAAATGTTTCAACTTTTTTTGTTTATAGCAGGGTACATATGGTTAAAGAAAAACATTTGTTTTTTGTAATTTCACTATGCCATAAATAAGCGTTATTAGTAATCCCACTAGAGGACTTTTGTCCCGTTCCTGTTATTTTTCACCTTCCTGACAGAGCCTCTTTTTAAAAATCTGTAACTTTGGAATGCTTTAATTATCCAAGCCATAAAGAGACCCTTTTCTCGTGACACATCGTACTTCAAAATATTGGTAAATCTGAGATGATTATTTATGAAAAAAATCCCAAATTGATAAAAAAATTAACCATTTTCTAAATTTTGATTTCTCTGCTTTTGTATTAATTTTTTTTTGCGATATGTTTAATTTAATTCTGTAGTTGAGCTAAAAACCAAAATGAAAAGAAAAAACATCCATGAGGCTCCTAAAAAATGGAGAGATCTATTGGATGAGTTGGCAAATCACAGAAGCATTCTGGCACTTCCGGTACCACAGTCCTCCATGAACCTGTGTGTGGGATCAGATGCAGCCCTGGCACCCAAATGTACACTGAGGGGGCAGTGCCATGTCATGAAAAGGACATGTGGTCCATTAGAATTGGGCATGGTCTGCAGAAAGGGGCTCTGCCTTGTGCCTGTGTATACTATGAAAAGGACGTGGCAGACTCCAAGCAATCAAACACTGATGGCCTAACCTAAGGATTGGGCACCAAAATTACATTCGCAATGAAAACTTGCTCTTCTATATGGCTGCCCAACTGCGGAGCACAGTACATTACATACCAATCAGCCATAACATTGGAAGCACAGACCGTAGGTGAACTGAATAACATCATCTTGTGTCAATATCAATTGTGGATTATACATATAAGGTGACAAGTGAACATTCCTGAAGTTGAAGTACTGGAAGCAGAAAAAAGGAGTAAGGATTTGGGTGATTTTGACAAGAACCAAACTGTAGTTGACAGACAACTGCATGGTCCGACTGAGTTTTCTTGGGCCGACCAGAGCAAATTTTCTGGGGGCCCAAACCCCATATCATCAATAAAGTCTAACAGATTTTGATTGACAGAAATAGACCCTAGTGGCAAGTTATTGGCTTCAAAGGCAGTTCCACATGTTTTTTTTCTCTTGAATCTTTGGGGCCCACTATGGTATCAGAACCTGGGCCCACCGGAGGATCCTCTGGTTGTCTGCTGGGCCTGTCTGATGCTGGACAACTGGGTCAGTAGATTTCCAAAATGGCAGGTCTTGTGAGCTGTTCCTGGTATGCAGTGATTATTATACTATAAGTAGTTTAACCTGTTACCGACCGCCTAATGCAGAATTGCGTCCTGCGGGCGGTTGGTTTATTTCTCTTCCTCTTCCTCTTGTTGATGTCAGCAGCAGCTAGTGCTACTGACATAGTTTTAAATAGCATGGCTGCAAAGCCGATCCGGGCCGGCTCTTACCGGGAGCAGCTAAAGTGTAGGGTGGGTGGCTGCTCCCCACGACCCAGTCCTGGTTTTGGGCTGGGTTTAAAAACTCAGCCAGCACCAGCAGCTGGGGCTGTGATTGTCCTGGAGCTGCTAACAGTCATGTGGAGTTCTATGACCTGGAGGAAAGAGCTCAGAAAGGTGGTGTTTTTCCCTGCAACTTGAAGGTGGAATCTCCTGCGGCTGGGCCGACTGCTAGGTGTGAACCCTCACCTAAACCTCCCAGGTGACTGAACCCTGTGTTGGCCTGTTTTGTTTGGCCACATTATTTCTGTTATGTGTGAACTATCACCAAGAGACTGTTTTTCATTTATGTTGTGCAAGTGTGAATAAAACACTGTTTATTGCACATTCTGGACTCCTTGTTTTGCCTCAGTACTGCACCCGCACCGCTATCTACCAGAGCGACTCCCCACATTTGGTGTCGGATGCGGGCATGCGCAGTGAGGCTGGCGTGAACGCCGAAGTTTGTTTTTGCTGGGCACGACTGGATGTCATATATTCGGCCGGCAAAGTTGCAGCCTGTGTTCCCTGACAAAATGGAGGCGGCTGTGAAAGCCCTCATAGAGGCTAACGTGCAGCAGCGGAGACCAACCAGCTACTGCTACAGCACGTGATGGCGTTACAAGCGGCAGGAGCGTCCCACCACGTCCACGATGCCCGGAAAGCTGTCCGTGCAGCGATCCCTAAGATGACCCCCTCGGATGATGTTGAGACCTATCTGGCGGTGTTCGAGAAGGTGGCCGTGAGGGAGAAATTACCCGAGAACAGTGGGCAGAGGTCGTCGCTCCGTTCCTGGCGTCTGGACCCCAGCAAGTATTTTTGACCTCCCAGATGACCAAGCAGCTGACTACCCGACCGTGAAAGGTGAGATCCTGGCAAGACTGGGGGTGAATGTTTTGGTCGGGCCCAGCGGGTGCATCAGTGGGAGTTCAACCCGGCTGAACCCGCCAGACCACAATATTATGACTTGCTACAACGGTTGCAAAAATGGCTGCAGCCAGACATACTGACTCCCACTGCTATGCTCGACCGTCTGTTAGCCGATGTATTCTGGAGGGCTTTGCCATACCCTCTCCAGCACTGGATCGGCCAGGTGTCACCTGGGAATGCCTTAGAGATGGTCGACCTGGTGGAGCGATATGAGGCCACCAGAAACCTGCAGGGGGTTCTTTTGGGAGGGACCAGTCAAACCCAGGAAATCTCCACCCCAGACCCGGCGGCCGGCCAAACCCGCCTGGGATGTACCCCTTGCAGACCCATCCCCAGTGGTCTGCTGGCAGTGTCGGGAGCCTGGACACATAAGGGCCGACTGTCCACGCCGGGAGAGCCCATGGAGACTAATTATGGGTACCGGGCTTCCATGTATGCCCGGAGACTGTGTGCGACCGGCAACCCGAGATAATAGACAATCGTCATCTGTGCCAGGTGCAAGTTGGTGATAACCTGGCAGTGGCGCTGTTGGACTCAGGGAGCCTAGTAACCTTGGTAAGTGCTGCCCTGGTACAGCCCACCCAGTATACGGGCCGGAAAGTTGGTGTGGTGTGCATACACGGAGACTTAAAGGACTATCCCACTGCTGTAATGTCTCTATCCACGGCGGCCGGCACATGGACTTATGAAGTGGCGATCTCCACAAAGCTACCTTATGAACTAATAATTGGGAGAGACTTCCCTGGTTTTCCGTCACTATGGCCTGAGGTGAAAGTGACTAATAGCCCTGAGACAGGGGTAACCCTAGCAGAGTGGCCTGGTTCCAGTGGGAGGCCAGAGCCCTGGGAGCCCGAGTCCGAAGGGCCTGCGGTAGGGGTGACCACCACTGCTGCGGTAGAGGGGAGACAACCCCACTGAGTGTAATGGTGGGAGACACGGAGGACTTGCCACCGGGACCTGAGTTGGCAGACCTCAATGTCTCCGGGGAAAATTTTGGGACCGCACAACACCGGGACCAAACCCTAACCAGGGCCTGGGAAAGTGTCGTAATAATTGATGGTAAACCCCAGAAACCTGGGGCTGAATTAATGTTCCCACGATTTATTGTTCTTCAGGATATGTTGTATCGGGTGAACCAAATCCGAGGTGAGCCCGTTGAACAGTTGGTGGTGCCCACCGCATATCGTAAGCTGGTTATGGAGCTTGCCCACCAACATGTTCTTGGGGACACTTGGGGTGGCAGAAAACCCAGGACCGCATACTGCAGCGGTTTTATTGGCCCGGTGTGTTCAAGGAGGTAGAAAATTATTGTAAGTCCTGTCCGACCTGTCAGATAAATAGCCCCCAGCCACATTTCCGTAGTCCTCTGGTACCTCTTCCAATTATTGAGGTCCCGTTTGAGCGAATCGCTATGGATCTAATTGGGCCTGTACCAAAAGTCTGCCAGGGGCCACCAACACATTCTGGTAGTTCTCGACTATGCAACTCGGTATCCGGAGGCGGTGCCTCTGCGACATACCTCAGCTAAGCTCATCGCCAAAGAGTTAATGGAAATGTTTTCCCGTGTGGGCCTGCCAAAAGAGGTTCTGACAGACCAAGGGACCCCTTTTATGTCCAAAGTTATGAGGGAACTGTGTAAATTGTTGCGTATAAAGCAGTTACGGACGTCCGTTTACCATCCACAAACAGACGGTCTTGTCGAGAGGTTTAACCAAACTTTAAAAAATATGTTAAAAAGGGTGGTGTCTAGAGATGGGAAGGACTGGGACCTGCTTCTGCCCTATCTCATGTTCGCAGTGCGAGAGGTGCCCCAGGCCTCTACTGGGTTCTCACCCTTCGAACTGCTTTATGGCAGACACCCTCGAGGCCTGTTGGATATTGCCAAGGAAGCGTGGGAACAGCAACCTGTCCCCCACAAAAGTGTCATTGAATATGTCACCCAGATGCAGGAACGGATGGAAAGGGTGTTGCCGCTGGTCCGGGAGCATATGGAGGCAGCGCAACAAGCCCAAAGTAGGGTGTATAATCGTCAGGCTCGGGTACGGGACTTCAATCCGGGAGATCGGGTTTTGGTTCTGGTACCCACCCTTGACAGCAAGTTCCTAGCTAGGTGGCAGGGCCCCTATGAGGTGATCGAGAAGGTAGAGGAAGTAAATTACAAGGTACACCAGCCAGGGCGGCGCAAGCCGGAGCAGGTGTACCACGTGAATTTACTAAAGCCGTGGAAAGATAGGAACATGGCCGACGACAACAGCCCCGGCCAGGGCTTCTAGGTGAGAAGGGTCCAGCCCCACAGTTCGAGGCCTGTGAAGCAGTAACCACGGTAAAAATTGCAGACAGCCTGTCTTCCAAACAAGTTCAGGAAGTCAGGGAGTTCATCAGTCGGAACACGGATGTGTTCTCGGACCTCCCTGGCCGCACGTCTCTCATCCAACATGACATCGTCACTGAGCCTCAGGCCAAGATCCGGTTAAAACCATACCGGGTACCCGAGGCTCGGCGACGGGCCATCGCGGAGGAAGTGCAATTAATGTTGAAGCTCGATGTCATTGAGGAGTCGAAAAGTGAGTGGGCCAGTCCCATAGTCCTAATACCCAAGCCGGATGGGACGTTGCGGTTCTGCAACGATTTTCGCAAATTAAATGAAGTGTCCAAGTTCGATGCGTATCCCATGCCCCGGGTAGACGAGCTTGTTGAGAATTTAGGGCAAGCCCGTTATTTTTCTGTGCTAGACCTCACTAAAGGATACTGGCAAGTACCCTTAACGGAGTCGGCCAAGGAAAAAACTGCTTTTGTTACCCACGCAGGGCCTGTATCATTATAAGGTGTTACCCTTTGGCCTGCATGGCGCCCCGCCACCTTCCAAAGGTTAATGGATATTGTGCTGCGACCTCATCGTAGGTACGCCTCGGCCTACTTAGACGATGTAATCATCCACAGCACCGACTGGGAAAGCCATTTGCCCAAAGTGCAGGCGGTAGTGGATGCCCTGAGGAAAGCTGGTCTAACTGCCAATCCAAAGAAGTGTGCGATTGGGTTGGAAGAGACCAAATACCTGGGATATGTAATTGGGCGGGGAGTCATCAAGCCGCAGGTAACTAAAGTGGAAGCCATACGTAACTGGCCCCGACCGGTCACTGCCAGGCAGGTAAAGTCCTTCCTGGGAATGATAGGGTACTACATGCGGTTTGTGCCCCACTTTGCCACAATAGCAGCGCCGTTAACAGACCTATTGAAGGGGCGAAAGTCTGGGAAGGTTAGCTGGAATGAGAAGGCGGAGGAGGCTTTCTCCGCGTTGAAGTCGGCCCTCTGTGGGTCCCCGGTTTTGGTGACACCCGACTTCAACCGGGAGTTTGTCGTACAGACCGACGCCTCGGAGGTAGGCCTCGGTGCTGTGCTGTCTCAGGAGGTCAACGGGGAAGAACATCCCGTTGTCTTCCTGAGCCGTAAGCTCAGTCCCGCCGAGACCAGGTATAGCATAGTGGAGAGGGAGTGCCTGGCTATCAAGTGGGCACTCGAATCTCTCCGCTACTACCTGTTAGGGAGGAGGTTCCGTCTGGTGACCGACCATTCCCCTCTCAAGTGGATGAGCCAGGCCAAGGAGAGGAATGCTCGGGTCACCAGGTGGTTCCTATCCCTGCAGAACTTCAAGTTCTCCGTGGAACATAGGGCAGGCCGCTTGCAGGGGAATGCAGATGCCCTTTCCCGCGTCCACTGCCTCACATGTGTCCACCCCCTCAGGGTTGAACAAAGGGGGGGGGGGGTGTGGTAAGGTGCAGGGTGCCGTTTTTGTTGATGTCAGCAGCAGCTAGTGCTACTGAAATAGTTTTAAATAGCATGGCTGCAAAGCCGATCCGGGCCGGCTCTTACCGGGAGCAGCTAAAGTGTAGGGTGGGTGGCTGCTCCCCACGACCCAGTCCTGGTTTTGGGCTGGGTTTAAAAACTCAGCCAGCACCAGCAGCTGGGGCTGTGATTGTCCTGGAGCTGCTAACAGTCATGTGGAGTTCTATGACCTGGAGGAAAGAGCTCAGCAAGGTGGTGTTTTTCCCTGCAACTTGAAGGTGGAATCTCCTGCGGCTGGGCCGACTGCTAGGTGTGAACCCTCACCTAAACCTCCCAGGTGACTGAACCATGTGTTGGCCTGTTTTGTTTGGCCACATTATTTCTGTTATGTGTGAACTATCACCAAGAGACTGTTTTTCATTTATGTTGTGCAAGTGTGAATAAAACACTATTTATTGCACATTCTGGACTCCTTGTTTTGCCTCAGTACTGCACCCGCACCGCTATCTACCAGAGCGACTCCCCACAATACCCATACTTTGTGTGAGAAATATCGCTGTAAACGACAACTTTTTAATTTTTTTTATACAAAGTTGTCAGTTTACAGATATATTTCTTTCACCCAGCATGGGTATATGTAAAAATACACCCCAAAACACATTGCCCTACTTCTCCTGAGTACGGCGATACCACATGAGTGACACTTTTTTGCAGCCTGGGTGCGCAAAGGGGCCCAAATTCCAACAAGTACCTTTAGGTTTTACAGGATTGCTCACAATTTAGCCCCCCCAAAATGCCAGAACAGTACAAACACCCCACAAATGACCCCATTTTGGAAAGAAGACACCCCAAGGTATTCGCTGAGGGGCATAGTGAGTCCATGAAAAATTGAACTTTTTGTCAAAAGTTAGCAGAAAGGGAGACTTTGTGAGAAAAAACAATAAAACATCAATTTCCGCTAACTTGTGCCAAAAAAAAATATCTTCTATGAACTCGCCATGCCCCTCACGGAATACCTTGGGGTGTCTTCTTTCCAAAATGGGGTCACATGTGGGTATTTATACTGCCCTGGCATTTTAGGGGCCCTAAAGTGTGAGAAGAAAATGCGTAAAAATGCCCTCCTAAAGGTACTCATTGGTTTAGGGCCCTTTGCACATCTTGGCTGCAAAAAGTGTCACACATGTGGTATCGCCATACTCAGGAGAAGTAGGGCACAGCTTTGGGGTGTATTTTACATATACCATGCTGGGTGAGAGAAATATCTCTGTAAATTGACAACTTTGTATAATTTTTTTTTAAAAGTTGTCATTTACAGAGATATTTCTCACACCCAGCATGGGTATATGTAAAAATACACCTCAAAACACATTTCCCTACTTCTCCTGAGTACGGCGATACCACTTGTGTGACACTTTTTCGCAGCCAAGATGCGCAAAGGGGCCCTGAAACCAATGAGTACCTTTAGGATTTCACAGGTCATTTTTACGCATTTTGGATTCTCACGCTTTAGGGCCCCTAAAATGCCAGGGCAGTATAAATACCCCACATGTGACCCCATTTTGGAAAGAAGACACCCCAAGGTATTCCGTGAGGGGCATGGCGAGTTCACAGAATTTTTTTTTTTGGGCACAAGTTAGCGGAAATTGATATTTTTTTTTTTTTGTTTTTTTACAAAGTCTCATATTTCACTAACTTGTGACAAAAATAAAATTTTACATGAACTCACCATACCCTCACGGAATACCTTGGGGTGTCTTCTTTCTAAAATGGGGTCACTTGTGGGTATTTATACTGCCCTGGCATTTTAGGGGCCCCTAAAGCGTGAGAAGAAGTCTGGAATCCAAATGTGTAAAAATGCCCTGTGAAATCCTAAAGGTACTCATTGGAATTTGGGCCCCTTGCATCTTGGCTGCAAAAGTGGCACACATGTGGTATCGCTGTACTCAGGAGAAGTAGGGCAATGTGTTTTGGGGTGTATTTGTACATATACCCATGCTGGGTGTGAGAAATATCTCTGTAAATGACAACTTTTTACATTGTTTTACAAAGTTGTCAGTTTACAGAGATATTTCTCTCACCCAACATGGGTATATGTAAAAATACACCCCAAAACACATTGCCCTACTTCTCCTGAGCACGGTGATACCACATGAGTGACACTTTTTTGCAGCCTGGGTGGGCAAAGGGGCCCAAATTCCAACGAGTACCTTTAGCTTTTACATGGCTGCTCACAATTTAGCCCCGCTCAAAATGCCAGAACAGTAAACACACCCCACAATTGACCCCATTTCAGAAAGTAGACACCCCAAGGTATTCACTGAGGTGCATAGTGAGTCCGTGGGAGATTTTTTTTTTTTTTTGCCAGAAGTTAGCAGAAATGGAAACTTTATTATTTTTATTTTTTTCCTCAGAAAGTGTCATTTTCCGCTAACTTGTGAAAAAAAATGAAATCATACATGAACTCACCATGCCCCTCCGCGAATACTTTGGGGTGTCTTCTTTCTAAAATGGTGTCATTTGGGTGGTATTTATACTATCCTGGCATTCTAGCACCTGAAGAAACATGACAGGTGCTCAGAAAGTCAGAGCTGCTTCAAAATGCGGAAATTCACTTTTTTGTAAACGCTATAACTTTTACCCATACCAATAAATATACACTTATTGGATTTTTTTTTTATCAAAGACATGTAGAACAATAAAGTTTGCGAAAAATTTATATAGAAATGTAGTTTTAAAAAAAAAAAATTACAACAGAAAGTGAAAAATGTCATTTTTTTGCAAAAATTTCGGTCATTTTTGATTAATAGCAAAAAAAGTAAAAATGTCAGCAGCAATGAAATACCACCAAATGAAAGCTCTATTAGTGAGAAGAAAAGAAGGTAAAATTCATTTGGGTGGTAAGTTGTATGACGGAGCAATAAACGGTGAAATTAGTGTAGTGCAGAATTGTAAAAAGTGGCCTGGTCATTAAGGGTGTTTAAGCTAGGGGGGCTGAAGTACTTAAGGAAGGACAATTTGTGAATCTGACAACAGGTACCCAAGACCCATTGATTCGCAGGGGGTGCAAATGCTAGTCTGCCTAATGCAATCCCAAAGAAACAATACAGGAGCACAGACTACTAGAAAAGTTAATGCTGGATGTGATAGAAAGGTGTCAGAGCACACAGTGCATTACAGTTTGCTGTATATGTAATTGAGACCCCAGACCAGACCACTGAATTAATTCAGATCCAAACCAGGCCAGAAAATGTATTCTAACCTCTGACCAGAACCCTAAATTAATTCAGACCTCATAGCAAACCCCTAAGTTAAAGGAGCTGTCACTCCTTCACTCCTTGTTCACTGAAAATGTGGCCGCTGGAGTCATCAGCTGATGTCCTCTCAACATCTCCAGAAAACAGCTGATTTTGCTGGGGGAAGCCTCGACCATCCACATCCAGCCCGGTATTTCATTTCAGATGAATGGCTGTCCCTGTTATAGAAGGGTGGCCTGAGTCTGACTGAGTCAGGGACGCTCATACAAAGTAGCTCTCAGTTTTAGCTCTTAGAGGGGAGTCCCAAGCCCTAATACAGCAGCCTTATGTCAAGTTTCTTTGCTAGTCCAGAAGAACGGGAGTCCCAAGCCCTAATACAATGTCCTAATGCCAGGTTTCCTTGCTACTCCAGAAGAATAGGAATTCCAGGCCCAAATACAACGTTCTGATGCAGTTTTTGTATTTTTTTTGCTAGTCAGGAAGAACAAACTGCAGCGTGTAACCCCTATCAGTTGTGAGACACTGAGTAAGAGGATGGAAGGCTGCAGGGAATGGGCCCCTGTGTTAGGTGCCAAGGTTGGGCCCCATCAAGCCTGGGAATTTAGGTAGGGTGCTAAGCAGTGAACTGAATCTTTGTGAAGGAAAGCCTTATTATGATTCTGGAGTCTTGGATGAGGGCGACAGGACAGACACGCATCTCTAGGCATGTTACTACACAAATCAGTATTGAAGACTGTTGGTAGAACGATGGTTCTGCTGTCCTCTGGCCAAATGTGCTTGAGGTTTACAGTCACAGCTTCTGCTGACAGAGAAATTCTATTTTCTTTACTTTTTAATCATTTATAAATAGAGTTGAGCGAACACCTGGATGTTTGGGTTCGAGAAGTTCGGCCGAACTTCCCGAAAATGTTCGGGTTCGGGATCTGAACCCGACCCGAACTTCATCCCGAACCCGAACCCCATTGAAGTCAATGGGGACCCAAACTTTTGGGCACTAAAAAGGCTGTAAAATAGTCCAGGAAAGGGCTAGAGGGCTGCAAAAGGCAGCAAAATGTAAGTAAATGCCCTGCAAACAAATGTGGATAGGGAAATGAATTAAAATAAAATAAATAAAAATTAACCAATATCAATTGGAGAGAGGTCCCATACCAGAGAATCAGGCTTCAAATCACCCACCAATGGAGAAGTTCACTTTCTGTTATTTCGGCCCCAGCACCCAGACAGAGGAGAGAGGTCCCATAGCATAAAATCAGGCTTCGTATCACCCACCACTGGAGAAGGCCACTTTCAGTTATTTAGGTCCTAGCACCCAGACAGAGGAGAGAGGTCCCACAGCAAGGAATAAGGCGTCATATCACCCACCACTGGAGAAGGCCACTTTCAGTTATTTAGACCCCAGCACCCAGACAGAGGAGAGAGGTCCCACAGCAAGGAATAAGGCGTCATATCACCCACCACTGGAGAAGGCTACTTTCAGTTATTTAGGCCCCAGCACCCAGGCAGAGGAGAGAGGTCCAACAGCAAGGAATAAGGCGTCATGTCATCCACCACTGGAGAAGGCCACTTTCAGTTATTTAGGCCCCAGCACCCAGACAGAGGAGAGAGGTCCCACAGCAAGGAATAAGGCGTCATATCACCCACCACTGGAGAAGGCCACTTTCAGTTATTTAGGCCCCAGCACCCAGGCAGAGGAGAGAGGTCCCACAGCAAGGAATAAGGCGTCATATCACCCACCACTGGAGAAGGCCACTTTCAGTTATTTAGGCCCCAGCATCCAGACAGAGGAGAGAGGCCCCACAGCAGAGAATCAGGCATCATATCACCCACCACTGGAGAAGGCCACTTTTAGTTATTTAGGCCCCAGCACCCAGACAGAGGAGAGAGGTCCCACAGCAGAGAATCAGGCGTCATATCACCCACCACTGGAGAAGGCCACTTTCAGTTATTTAGGCCCCAGCACCCAGACAGAGGAGAGAGGTCCCACAGCAAGGAATAAGGCGTCATATCACCCACCACTGGAGAAGGCCACTTTCAGTTATTTAGGCCCCAGCACCCAGAGAGAGAGGAGAGAGGTCCCACAGCAAGGAATAAGGCATCATATCACCCACCACTGGAGAAGGCCACTTTCAGTTATTTAGGCCCCAGCATCCACACAGAGGAGAGAGGTCCCACAGCAAGGAATAAGGCGTCATATCACCAACCACTGGAGAAGGCCACTTCCAGATATTTAGCCCACGGCACCCAGACAGAGGAGAGAGGTTGCATGGCAGAGGTTCAGACTTCATGTCACCCACCATTGTAACAGGCCACTTTCAGTTATTTAGGCCCCGACGCCCAGATTGAGGAGAGGTTCATTCAACTTTGGGTTGCACCGCAAGATCATGGTAAAGTTAAAGCAATGAGGATTCAATAAAGAAGTGCCCCGGAGTACAAGAATACATGGTTGAGGGGGAGGCAGTTATAAATGTCTATTCTGCACAAGGGAGGGACAGGTCCCTGTGGGATCCATGCCTGGTTGCTTTTTATGAACGTCAGCTTGTCCACGTTGGCTGTGGACTGGCAGCTGCGTTTGTCAGTAATGACGCCCCCTGCCGTGCTGAATACACGTTCAGACAAAACGCTGGCCACCGGGCAGGCATAAAAGTGAAATGCTGCCTCCTGCTAACACGTTCCGTATCATGTGGTGGTGCAGTCAGCTGTGGCGTGGAGACAAAACTTTTCCACATTTCTGCCATGCTAACCATGCCCTCAGAGGAGCTGGCCGTGACACAGCTGCGTTGGCGACCTCTTGCTCCTCCTCTGCCTTCGCCTTGGGTTTCTACCTTTTCCCCTGTGACATTCGGGAATGCTCTCAGGAGCGCGTCTACCAGCGTGTGCTTGTACTCGCGCATCTTCCTATCACGCTCCAGTGCAGGAAGTAAGGTGGGCACATTGTATTTGTACCAGGGATCCAGCAGGGTGGCAACCCAGTAGTCCGCACACGTTAAAATGTGGGCAACTCTGCTGTTGTTGCGCAGGCACTGCAGCATGTAGTCGCTCATGTGTGCCTGGCTCCCCAGAGGTAAGAACAAGCTGTCCCCTGTGGGAGGCATATCGTCATTGTCCACCGTATCCCCCCAGCCACGCACCAGTGATGGGCCTGAGTTGTGTCGGGTGCCACCCCGTTGTGAACCTGCTTCATACTCCTCCTCGTCCTCTAGTAGTGGGCCCTGGCTGGCCACATTTGTACCTGGCCTCTGCTGTTGCAAAAACCCTCCCTCTGAGCCACTTCTAACAGACTGGCCTGAAAGTGCTAAAAATGACCCCTCCTCCTCCTCCTGGGCCACCTCCTCTCCCATCATCGCCCTAAGCGTTTTCTCAAGAAGACATAGAAGTGGTATTGTAACGCTGATAACGGTGTCATCGCCACTGGCCATGTTGGTGAAGTACTCGAAACAGTGCAACAGGGCACACAGTTCTCGCATGGAGGCCCAATCATTGGTGGTGAAGTGGTGCTGTTCCGCAGTGCGACTGACGCGTGCATGCTGCAGCTGAAACTCCACTATGGCCTGCTGCTGCTCGCACAGTCACTCCAGCATGTGCAAGGTGGAATTCCACCTGGTGGGCACGTCGCATATGAGGCGGTGAGCGGGAAGGCCGAAGTTCCGCTGTAGCGCAGACAGGCGAGCAGCGGCAGGATTTGAACGCCGGAAGCGCGCACAGACCGCCCGCACTTTATGCAGCAGCTCTGACATGTCGGGGTAGTTATAAAGGAACTTCTGCACCAAATTCAGCATATGCACCAGGCAAGGGATGTGTGTCAAACCGGCTAGTACCAGAGCTGCGACGAGATTTCGCCCATTATCGCACACCACCAGGCCGGGCTTGAGGCCCACCGGCAGAAACCACACGTCGGTCTGTTGTTCAATACCCCGCCAAAACTCCTGCGCGGTGTGGGGCCTGTCCCCCAAACATATGAGTTTCAGAATGGCCTGCTGACGTTTACCCCGGGATGTGCTGAAGTTGGTGGTGAAGGTGTGTAGCTGACTGGATGAGCTGGTGGAAGCAGAGGAGGAGGAAGCCGAGTAGGAGGAGGAGACTACAGGAGGCAAAGAATGATGCCCTGCGATCCTTGGCGGCGGAAGGACGTGCGCTAAGGAACTCTCCGCCTGGGGCCCAGCCGCGACTACATTTACCCAGTGTGCAGTTAGGGAGATTTAGCGTCCCTGGCCGTGCTTACTGGTCCACGTATCTGTGGTTAGGTGGACCTTGCCACAGATGGCGTTGCGCAGTGCACACTTGATTTTATCGGATACTTGGTTGTGCAGGGAAGGCACGGCTGTCTTCGAGTAGTAGTGGCGGCTGGGAACAACATACTGTGGGACAACAATGGCCATCAGCTGTTTGAAGCAGTCTGTGTCCACCAGCCTGAATGACAGCATTTCAAAGGCCGGTAGTTTATAAATGCTGGCATTCAGGCCCAGGGTTCGAGGGTGGCTAGGTGGGAATTTATGCTCTCTCTCCAAAGTTTGTGAGATGGAGAGCTGAACGCTGCCGTGTGACATGGTGGAGATGCTTGGTGATGAACAGTTATAACACCACAGCTCTTTATATAGGTTTAAACCATTTCTATCTTTATGAACTAACTTTAAAACCTAATTATCTTTTCTTTAAATAGCAATTTTGACTCTAAAGCCAAGGAATTCATGTCTTGGTCATAACATAAAGTTCATTGTTACGACAGGGGAAAGTTTTTGTGACGTGACAGACCTCCGAAAGATAAACCTTACACTTGGAAAGGTGTTCACACCCACATGGGTACACATCTAATGAATTTTATTTCCAAAACCTTAACTGTTTGGCCACCCTGTTGAGTACCAGGGTGGCTATCATTTGCTCTAGATGAACCCTAGGTTGGCATTTTGAGACTACATACACAAAAAGCTGAATTTCCATAATGAAATGTTAATGGCTAAAAATAAAATGCTTGCTCCGAGGGCCAATTGTTGTCACCTTCACCGTTATAACAACAAAGCTCTTTATGTAGGTTTATACAATTTCTTTCTTCAAGAACTGACTTTGAAGCTTAATTTTCTTTGCTTTGAACAGCGATTTGCATTTAAAGCCAAGGAATTTATGCAGTGGTCATAACATAAAGTTCATTGTTGCGACAGGTGAATGTTTTTGTGACCATGCAAATATAGCTTCAATGTTATTCCAGGATTGGCTCATTTGAAGGAAACTTGGCAGAATTCCAAAGATAAACCTCACAATTGGAGAGGGGTTCACATCGAAATAGATACAAATCCATTGGATTTTATTTCCAAAACCTTAACCACTTGGCCAGCGTGGTAAAGTACCAACAAACAAATGGCTATAATTTGTTTTATATTACCCAAAGGTTGATATGTTGTGACTGCATCCCAAAAAAAGTCAACGTTTCATACTGCAATTTTGATGGCTGATAATAACATGCTTGCTCCCAAGTGCAACTGCTGTTATCTTCAGAATTTTTAAAGAATGTATATACCAGGAGAGGGGATTGAACCCACGCAGATACATATCCATAGGATCTTAAGTCCAACACCTTAACCACTCAACCATCCTGCTGAAAGTCGATGAGCTTTTTTTGCCTTGCAATTAAAGGTAACAGTTATGACACCACAGCTCTTTACATAGGTTTATACAATTTCTATCTTTAAGAAATTACTTTGAAACTTAATTATCTTTGCCTTAAATGGCAATTGAGTGTGCAAAGCCAATGAATTTATGTAGTGGTCACAACATGAACATCATTGTTGCGACTGGAGAAAGTTTTTATGACCATGCAAGAATAGCGTCAATTTTATTCCCGGATTGGCTCCTTTGTAGGAAACTTGGCAGAACTCAAAAAAAGATTCCCACGCTTTAAGAGGGGTTCACACCCACATCAATACACATCCATTGGAATTTTTTTCCAAAGCCTTAACCACTTGGCTACCCTGCTAAGTAACAATGAACAAATGGCGATAATTTGCTCTTGATAAACCCTAAGTTTGCATAATGAGACTACATACACAAAAAGCCAAAGATTATTAATGAAATGTTGATGGCTAAAAAAACTTAATCAATGTGTTAGTTGTCATCACCCTCAGCGTTTAAAAAAAAAAGGGTTACCAGGAGTGGGATTTAAACCCACGCGGATATACATCCATTGGGTCTTAAGTCCAACGCCTTAACCACTCGCCAA
>CM065592.1:351249499-351270730 GCA_033119425.1 Bufotes viridis
CTAGCCTAGCTTATCGATTTCCCTATTAAATCTCAGCATCAGCTACACTGTCCTCCTCTCACTCAGACTGCAGCTTCGAATGAATCTAAAATGGATGCTGTGTGTCAGGGAGATGGGAGGGTCTGGAGAGGAGTATGCTCATTGGCTGGAATGTGTCTGCTGGCATGAGGTACAGGTCAAAGTTTGCCTCAATATTAGGGGTGGACCTAACGCCATATGTTAGCCCGCCCGTGACGACAGCGCACAGGCTGTGTTCGCCGGGAACTACTCAGCCGGTGAGAATAGTTTTGGGGTTGGGACATCATATTTGCGAACAACAGAGATGGGTTCCTAATGGTTTGTATTGCTGGGATATAACTAAGATTGGGAATTTAGCTCTATATTCTCAATCTTCGTTATATAATTCTAACAATACAACCATTAGAAACCCAGATCTAAGTTGAATTTGCAATGCGATTAACATCAACCTGCATTGATCGCATTGCGAATTCAACTTAGAGCTGAAGTTCCTAATGGTTTGTTAGTATATACTAGAGAATATAACGATATATTCTAGCAATACAACCGTTAGGAACTCAGCTGCTACGTTGTAATCGCAATACGAATAATACTTACAATTATTAATCGACTGCGAATCCATTTGATGCCTCTATTTGATTGATATATGACGGTTGACTATGACTACCACAATGTTCTGCTGCCTCCGAGGCAAGATATCTGAACCCCAGGGGCCATTTGGGCGTTTTGATAGAACGCATCAAAAGCGCATTTGCGCTTTTTAATTTTCTAATTTTTTTAGTTTAATTTTTGTGTATTTCTGCCATATTGGCTTGCATATTTACATTTTGGTATAGGCAAATATGGTAGTCTAGATCATTACTCTGCCCAAATCTATATTCACTACATGAGCTTAGAAAATAATGCCTGTCAAACAATAACTCTAGAGTTTGGAGTATAGCATAGTCTAGACTACCATATTTGCCTATACCAAATGTAAATATGGTTTAATTTTTGTGTATTTGCCACATTTGGTTGCATATTTACATTTGGTATAGGCAAATATGGTAGTCTAGATCATTACTCTGCCCAAATCTATATTCAGCTACATGGCTTAGAAAATATGCTGTCAAACAATGATCCTAGGTTTTGGTATAGACACATGATCTAGACTACCATATTTGCCTATACCAAATGTAAATATGCAAACCAAATGTGGCAAAATACACAAAAGAATAAACTAAAAATGAAAAATTATAAAAACGCAGATGCGTTTTTATGTTTTATGCGTTTCATTAAAATGCCCAAATGGCCCCTGGGGGTTCAGATATCTTGCTTTTGGAGGCAGCAGAACGTTGGTGGTAGTCATAGTCAACCGTCATATACAATCAAACAGAGGCATCAAATGGATTCAGCAAAGTCGATTAATAATTTAAGTATTATTCGCGATTAGTGATTATATCTTAAAGCTGAGTTCCTAATGGGTTGTATTGCTAGAATATAACGTATATTCTAGCAATACAACAACCATTAGGAACTCAGCTCTAAGTTGAATTCAGCAATGCGATTAATGCAGGTTATATTAACGTGACAAATTGGGTCTTAGATCTGAGTTCCATTTGTTGTGTATTGCTAGAATATAATGAAGATTGAGAATATAGTGCTATATTCGCTATCTTCGTTAATATATTCTAGCAATACAACCATTGTGGCACTCAGATCTCAGCTGTAATTCGCAATGCGAATAATACAGGTTATATTAATCGCATTGCGACTTACATTACTATCACTGCAGCTTCTCAGAATGAATCTAAGATGGATGCCGTCCTTGCTTTTTGATAGGAGGTGGGAGGGTCTGGGGAGGGAGGGTATGCTGATTGGCTGAATGTGTCTGCTGACTGTGAGGTACAGGGTCAAAGTTTGCTCAATGATAAAGTGAGAGCCTTGGCTACCCTGCTAAGTAACAATGAACAAATGGCGATATTTTGCTCTTGATGAACCCTAGGTTGGCATAATGAGACTACATACACAAAAATCCAAAGATTATTAATGAAATGTTGATGGCTGAAAAAGCTCGCTCAATGTGTTAGTTGTCATCACCCTTAGCGTTTCAAAGAAAAGGGTTACCAGGAGTGGGGTTTGAACCCACGCGGATATACATCCATTGGATCTTAAGTCCAACGCCTTAACCACTCGGCCATCCTGGTGAAATTCTATGAAATAGATGATTGCCATCAAAGCTAGCAGTTATAACACCACTGCTCTTTATATAGGTTTAAACCATTTCTATCTTTATGAACTAACTGTAAAACCTAATTATCTTTTCTTTAAATAGCAATTTTGACTATAAAGCCAAGGAATTCATGTCTTGGTCATAACATAAGGTTCATTTATACGACAGGGGAAAGTTCTTGTGACGTGACAGACCTCCTAAAGATAAACCTCACACTTGGAAAGGTGTTCACACCCACATGGATACACATCTAATGGATTCTATTTCCAAAACCTTAACCGTTTGGCCACCCTGCTGAGTACCAGGGTGGCTATCATTTGCTCTAGATGAATCCTAGGTTGGCATTTTGAGACTACATACACAAAAAGCTGAATTTCCATAATGAAATGTTGATGGCTAAAAATAAAATGCTTGCTCCGAGGGCCAATTGTTGTCACCTTCATCGTTTTAACCGTTATAACAACAAAGCTCTTTATGTAGGTTTATACAATTTCTTTCATCAAGAACTGACTTTGAAGCTTAATTTTCTTTGATTTAAGCAGCGATTTGCATTTAAAGCCAAGGAATTTATGCAGTGGTCATAACATAAAGTTCATTGTTGCGACAGGTGAAAGTTTTTGTGACCATGCAAAAATAGCTTCAATGTTATTCCAGGATTGGCTCCTTTGAAGGAAACTTGGCAGAATTCCAAAGATAAACCTCACAATTGGAGAGGGGTTCACACCCAAATAGATACAAATCCATTGGATTTTATTTCCAAAACCTTAACCACTTGGCCAGTGTGGTAAAGTACCAATAAACAAAGGTTGATATGTTGATACTGCATCCCAAGAAAAGTCAAAGTTTCATAATGGAATCATGATGGCTGATAATAAAATGCTTGCTCCCAGGGGCAACTGTTGTTTTCTTCAGCATTTTTAATGAATGCATATACTAGGAGTGGGGATTGAACCCACGCGGATACATATCCATTGGTTCTTAAGTCCAACGCCTTAACCACTCGGCCATCCTGGTGAAAGTCTGTGAGCCGTTTTTTCCTTGCAATTAAAGGTAACAGTTATGAAGCCACAGCTCTTTACATAGGTTTGTACAATTTCTATCTTTAAGAAATTACTTTGAAACTTAATTATCTTTGCCTTAAATGGCAATTGAGTGTGCGAAGCCAATGAATTTATGTAGTGGTCACAACATGAACATCATTGTTGCGACTGGAGAAAGTTTTTATGACCATGCAAGAATAGCGTTAATTTTATTCCTGGATTGGCTCCTTTGTAGGAAACTTGGCAGAACTCAAAAAAAGATCCCCACGCTTGGAGAGGGGTTCACACCCACATCAATACACATCCATTGGATTTTTTTTCCAAAGCCTTAACCACTTGGCTACCCTGCTAAGTAACAATGAACAAATAGCGATATTTTGCTCTTGATGAACCCTAGGTTGGCATAATGAGACTACATACACAAAAATCCAAAGATTATTAATGAAATGTTGATGGCTGAAAAAAGCTCGCTCAATGTGTTAGTTGTTATCACCCTTAGCGTTTCAAAGAAAAGGGTTACCAGGAGTGGGGTTTGAACCCACGCAGATATACATCCATTGGATCTTAAGTCCAACGCCTTAACCACTCGGCCATCGTGGTGAAATTCTATGAAATAGATGCTTGCCATCAAAGCTAGCAGTTATAACACCACTGCTCTTTATATAGGTTTAAACCATTTCTATCTTTATGTACTAACTGTAAAACCTAATTATCTTTTCTTTAAATAGCAATTTTGACTATAAAGCCAAGGAATTCATGTCTTGGTCATAACATAAGGTTCATTTATACGACAGGGAAAGTTCTTGTGACGTGACAGACCTCCTAAAGATAAACCTCACACTTGGAAAGGTGTTCACACCCACATGGATACACATCTAATGGATTCTATTTCCAAAACCTTAACCGTTTGGCCACCCTGCTGAGTACCAGGGTGGCTATCATTTGCTCTAGATGAATCCTAGGTTGGCATTTTGAGACTACATACACAAAAAGCTGAATTTCCATAATGAAATGTTGATGGCTAAAAATAAAATGCTTGCTCCGAGGGCCAATTGTTGTCACCTTCATCGTTTTAACCGTTATAACAACAAAGCTCTTTATGTAGGTTTATACAATTTCTTTCATCAAGAACTGACTTTGAAGTTTAATTTTCTTTGATTTAAGCAGCGATTTGCATTTAAAGCCAAGGAATTTATGCAGTGGTCATAACATAAAGTTCATTGTTGCGACAGGTGAAAGTTTTTGTGACCATGCAAAAATAGCTTCAATGTTATTCCAGGATTGGCTCCTTTGAAGGAAACTTGGCAGAATTCCAAAGATAAACCTCACAATTGGAGAGGGGTTCACACCCAAATAGATACAAATCCATTGGATTTTATTTCCAAAACCTTAACCACTTGGCCAGCGTGGTAAAGGACCAATAAACAAAGGTTGATATGTTGAGACTGCATCCCAAAGAAAAGTCAAAGTTTCATAATGGAATCTTGATGGCTGATAATAAAATGCTTGCTCCCAGGGGCAACTGTTGTTATCTTCAGCATTTTTAATGAATGCATATACTAGCAGTGGGGATTGAACCCACGCGGATACATATCCATTGGATCTTAAGTCCAACGCCTTAACCACTCGGCCATCCTGGTGAAATTCTGTGAGCTGTTTTTTACTTGCAATTAAAGGTAACAGTTATGACGCCACAGCACTTTACATAGGTTTGTACAATTTCTATCTTTAAGAAATTACTTTGAAACTTAATTATCTTTGCCTTAAATGGCAATTGAGTGTGCGAAGCCAATGAATTTATGTAGTGGTCACAACATGAACATCATTGTTGCGACTGGAGAAAGTTTTTATGACCATGCAAGAATAGCGTCAATTTTATTCCCGGATTGGCTCCTTTGTAGGAAACTTGGCAGAACTCAAAAAAATATCCCCACGCTTGGAGAGGGGTTCACACCCACATCAATACACATCCATTGGATTTTTTTCCAAAGCCTTAACCACTTGGCTACCCTGCTAAGTAACAATGAACAAATGGCGATATTTTGCTCTTGATGAACCCTAGGTTGGCATAATGAGACTACATACACAAAAATCCAAAGATTATTAATGAAATGTTGATGGCTGAAAAAAGCTCGCTCAATGTGTTAGTTGTCATCACCCTTAGCGTTTCAAAGAAAAGGGTTACCAGGAGTGGGGTTTGAACCCACGCGGATATACATCCATTGGATCTTAAGTCCAACGCCTTAACCACTCGGCCATCCTGGTGAAATTCTATGAAATAGATGCTTGCCATCAAAGCTAGCAGTTATAACACCACTGCTCTTTATATAAGTTTTAAACCATTTCTATCTTTATGAACTAACTGTAAAACCTAATTATCTTTTCTTTAAATAGCAATTTTGACTATAAAGCCAAGGAATTCATGTCTTGGTCATAACATAAGGTTCATTTATACGACAGGGGAAAGTTCTTGTGACGTGACAGACCTCCTAAAGATAAACCTCACACTTGGAAAGGTGTTCACACCCACATGGATACACATCTAATGGATTCTATTTCCAAAACCTTAACCGTTTGGCCACTCTGCTGAGTACCAGGGTGGCTATCATTTGCTCTAGATGAATCCTAGGTTGGCATTTTGAGACTACATACACAAAAAGCTGCATTTCCATAATGAAATGTTGATGGCTAAAAATAAAATACTTGCTCCGAGGGCCAATTGTTGTCACCTTCATCGTTTTAACCGTTATAACAACAAAGCTCTTTATGTAGGTTTATACAATTTCTTTCTTCAAGAACTGACTTTGAAGCTTAATTTTCTTTCATTTAAGCAGTGATTTGCATTTAAAGCCAAGGAATTTATGCAGTGGTCATAACATAAAGTTCATTGTTGCGACAGTTGAAAGTTTTTGTGACCATGCAAAAATAGCTTCAATGTTATTCCAGGATTGGCTCCTTTGAAGGAAACTTGCCAGAATTCCAATGATAAACCTCACAATTGGAGAGGGGTTCACACCCAAATAGATACAAATCCATTGTATTTTATTTCCAAAACCTTAACCACTTGGCCAGCGTGGTAAAGTGCCAATATACAAAGGTTGATATGTTGAGACTGCATCCCAAAAAAAAGTCAAAGTTTCATAATGCAATCTTGATGGCTGATAATAAAATGCTTGCTCCCAGGGGCAACTGTTGTTATCTTCAGCATTTTTAATGAATGCATATACTAGGAGTGGGGATTGAACCCACGCGGATACATATCCATTGGATCTTAAGTCCAACGCCTTAACCACTCGGCCATCCTGGTGAAATTCTGTGAGCCGTTTTTTCCTTGCAATTAAAGGTAACAGTTATGAAGCCACAGCTCTTTACATAGGTTTGTACAATTTCTATCTTTAAGAAATACTTGAAACTTAATTATCTTTGCCTTAAATGGCAATTGAGTGTGCGTAAGCCAATGAATTTATGTAGTGGTCACAACATGAACATCATTGTTGCGACTGGAGAAAGTTTTTATGACCATGCAAGAATAGCGCCAATTTTATTCCCGGATTGGCTCTTTGTAGGAAACTTGGCAGAACTCCAAAAAAAGATCCCCATCGCTTGGAGAAGGGGTTCACACTCGCACATACAATACACATCCATTGGATTTTATTTCCAAAGCCTTAACCACTTGGCCAGCGTGGTAAAGTACCAACGAACAAATGGCGATATTTTGCTCTATGATTACCCATAGGTTGGCATGTTGTGACTGCATCCCACAAAAAGTCCAACGATTCATTAATGCAATGTTGGTGGCTGATAATACATGCTCGCTCCCAGGTGCTAGCTGTTGCTTCACCCTTCAGCGCTTTCAAAGAAGATGGGTATACCAGGAGTCGGGTTTGAACCCGCTGATACACATCCATTGGTCTTTAAGTCCAACACCCTAACCACTCAACCATCCTGCTGAAAGTCTATGAGCTTTTTTGCCTTGCAATTAAAGGTAACAGTTATGACACCACAGCTCTTCACATAGGTTTATACAATTTCTATCTTTAAGAAATTACTTTGAAACTTAATTATCTTTGCCTTAAATGGCAATTGAGAGTGCGAAGCCAATGAATTTATGTAGTGGTCACAACATGAACATCATTGTTGCGACTGGAGAAAGTTTTTATGACCATGCAAGAATAGCGTCAATTTTATTCCCGGATTGGCTCCTTTGTAGGAAACTTGGCAGAACTCAAAAAAAAATCCCCACGCTTGGAGAGGGGTTCACACCCACATCAATACACATCCATTGGATTTTTTTTCAAAGCCTTAACCACTTGGCTTCCCTGCTAAATAACAATGAACAAATGGCGATAATTTGCTCTTGATGAACCCTAGGTTGGCATAATGAGACTACATACACAAAAAGCCAAAGATTATTAATGAAATGTTGATGGCTGAAAAAGCTTGCTCAATGTGTTAGTTGTCATCCCCCTCAGCGTTTCAAAAAAAAAGGGTTACCAGGAGTGGGGTTTGAACCCACGCGGATATACATCCATTGGATCTTAAGTCCAACGCCTTAACCACTCAGCCATCCTGGTGAAAGTCTATGAAGTTAATGCTTGCCATCAAAGCTAGCAGATATAACACCACAGCTCTTTATATAGGTTTAAACCATTTCTATCTTTATGAACTAACTTTAAAACCTAATTATCTTTTCTTTAAATAGCAATTTTGACTCTAAAGCCAAGGAATTCATGTCTTGGTCATAACATAATGTTCATTGTTACAACAGGGGAAAGTTCTTGTGACATGACAGACCTCCGAAAGATAAACCTCACACTTGGAAAGGTGTTCACACCCACATGGATACACATCTAATGGATTTTATTTCCAAAACCTTAACCGTTTGGCCACCCTGCTGAGTACCAGGGTGGCTATCATTTGCTCTAGATGAATCCTAGGTTGGCATTTTGAGACTACATACACAAAAAGTTGAATTTCCATAATGAAATGTTGATGGCTAAAAATAAAATGCTTGCTCCGAGGGCCAATTGTTGTCACCTTCATCGTTTCAACCGTTATAACAACAAAGCTCTTTATGTAGGTTTATACAATTTCTTTCTTCAAGAACTGACTTTGATGCTTAATTTTCTTTGCTTTGAACAGCGATTTGCATTTAAAGCCAAGGAATTTATGCAGTGGTCATAACATAAAGTTCTTTGTTGCGACAGGTGAAAGTTTTTGTGACCATGCAAATATAGCTTCAATGTTATTCCAGGATTGGCTCCTTTGAAGGAAACTTGGCAGAATTCCAAAGATAAACCTCACAATTGGAGAGGGGTTCACATCGAAATAGATACAAATACATTGGATTTTATTTCCAAAACCTTAACCACTTGGCCAGCGTGGTAAAGTACCAACAAACAAATGGCTATAATTTGTTTTATATTACCCAAAGGTTGATATATTGTGACTGCATCCCAAAAAAAGTCAACGTTTCATAATGCAATCTTGATGGCTGATAATAACATGCTTGCTCCCAGGTGCAACTGTTGCTATCTTCAGAATTTTTAAAGAATGTATATACCAGGATTCGGGATTGAACCCACGCGGATACATATCTATTGGATTTTAAGTCCAACACCTTAACCACTCAACCATCCTGCTGAAGGTCTATGAGCTTTTTTTGCCTTGCAATTAAAGGTAACAGTTATGACACCACAGCTCTTCACATAGGTTTATACAATTTCTATCTTTAAGAAATTACTTTGAAACTTAATTATCTTTGCCCTAAATGGCAATTGAGTGTGCGAAGCCAATGAATTTATGTAGTGGTCACAACATGAACATCATTGTTGCGACTGGAGAAAGTTTTTATGACCATGCAAGAATAGCGTCAATTTTATTCCCGGATTGGCTCCTTTGTAGGAAACTTGGCAGAACTCAAAAAAAGATCCCCACGCTTGGAGAGGGGTTCACACCCACATCAATACACATCCATTGGATTTTTTCCAAAGCCTTAACCACTTGGCTACCCTGCTAAGTAACAATGAACAAATGGCGATAATTTGCTCTTGATGAACCCTAGGTTGGCATAATGAGACAACATACACAAAAAGCCAAAGATTATTAATGAAATGTTGATGGCTGAAAAGCTTGCTCAATGTGTTAGTTGTCATCACCCTCAGCGTTTCAAAAAAAAGGCTTACCAGGAGTGGGGTTTGAACCCACGCGGATATACATCCATTGGATCTTAAGTCCAACGCCTTAACCACTCGGCCATCCTGGTGAAAGTCTATGAAATTAATGCTTGCCATCAGAGCTAGCAGATATAACACCACAGCTCTTTATATAGGTTTAAACCATTTCTATCTTTATGAACTAACTTTAAAACCTAATTATCTTTTCTTTAAATAGCAATTTTGACTCTAAAGCCAAGGAATTCATGTCTTGGTCATAACATAATGTTCATTGTTACAACAGGGAAAGTTCTTGTGACATGACAGACCTCCGAAAGATAAACCTCACACTTGGAAAGGTGTTCACACCCACATGGATACACATCTAATGGATTTTATTTCCAAAACCTTAACCGTTTGGCCACCCTGCTGAGTACCAGGGTGGCTATCATTTGCTCTAGATGAATCCTAGGTTGGCATTTTGAGACTACATACACATAAAGTTGAATTTCCATAATGAAATGTTGATGGCTAAAAATAAAATGCTTGCTCCGAGGGCCAATTGTTGTCACCTTCATCGTTTCAACCGTTATAACAACAAAGCTCTTTATGTAGGTTTATACAATTTCTTTCTTCAAGAACTGACTTTGAAGCTTAATTTTCTTTGCTTTGAACAGCGATTTGCATTTAAAGCCAAGGAATTTATGCAGTGGTCATAACATAAAGTTCATTGTTGCAACAGGTGAAAGTTTTTGTGACCATGCAAATATAGCTTCAATGTTATTCCAGTATTGGCTCCTTTGAAGGAAACTTGGCAGAATTCCAAAGATAAACCTCACAATTGGAGAGGGGTTCACATCGAAATAGATACAAATACATTGGATTTTATTTCCAAAACCTTAACCACTTGGCCAGCGTGGTAAAGTACCAACAAACAAATGGCTATAAATTTGTTTTATATTACCCAAAGGTTGATATGTTGTGACTGCATCCCAAAAAAAGTCAACGTTTCATACTGCAATTTTGATGGCTGATAATAACATGCTTGCTCTCAGGTGCAATTGCTGTTATCTTCAGAATTTTTAAAGAATGTATATACCAGGAGTGGGGATGGATACAAATCCATTGGATCTTAAGTCCAACACCTTAACCACTCGACCATCCTGCTGAAAGTTAATGAGCTTTTTTTGCATTGCAATTAAAGGTAACAGTTATGACACCACAGCTATTAACATAGGTTTATACAATTTCTATCTTTAAGAAATTACTTTGAAACTTAATTATCTTTGACTTAAATGGTTGGCATTTTGTGACTACATACACAAAAAGCTGAATTTCCATAATGAAATTCAGTTCACACCCACATCAATGCACATCCATTGGATTTTTTTCCAAAGCCTTAACCACTTGGCTACCCTGCTAAGTAACAATGAACAATTGGCGATAATTTGCTCTTGCTTAGTGATGTCGCGAACATAAAATTTTCCGTTCGCGAACGGCGAGCGTGGAACGTCCGCGAAATGTTCGCGAATCAGGGCGAACCGCCCTAGACTTCAATAGGCAGGCGAATTTTAAAACCCATAGGACTCTTTCTGGCCACAATAGTGATGAAAAAGTTGTTTCAAGGGGACTAACACCTGGACTGTGGCATGCCAGAGGGGGTCCATGGCAAAACTCCCATGGAAAATTACGTAGTTGACACAGAGTCGGGTTTTAATTCATAGAGGGCATAAATCACCTAACATTCCTAAATTGTTTGGAATAACGTGCTTTAAAACATCCAGTGTGTGTATATGATCAGGTATGATGTTGTATCGATCAGGTAGTGTAAGGGTTACGCCCGGCTTCACAGACATTGACAGAACAAACTCCCTTTTAATGCCTCGCAAACAACCGCAAACAGTTCATTTGCACAACCGCAAACTCCCCATTTGCACAAGGTTGGATACCAAGCTAGCCACGTCCCGGTGATGTCATTGAAGGCTTCTTCCTCCACCCAGCCACGTACAACACCAAGGGTCCCCGAAGGTGAATTGAATTGATTTTTCGAACGGGAGATGGTTAAAAACGCTGGCTCCCTCCCCTTTGTTTTTATCTACGGTCACTGCGTCTGCGCCGTGCAATTTACTGTCACACCCGATATGAGTGGTATTTTCTGTAGTACTATTCTCATCAGTTTATTCCTCTAACGTCCCCAATCTGGGGGCCATTTATTGAATTGATTTTTCGAACGGGAGATGGTTAAAAACGTTGGCTCCCTCCACTCTGTTTTAATCCACGGTGACTGGGTCTGCGCCGTGCAATTTACTGTCATACCCGATATGAGAGGTATTTTCTGTAGTACTATTCTCATCAGTTTAATCCCTCTAACGTCCTCAATCTGGGGTCCATTTATTGAATTGATTTTTCAAACGGGGAGATGGTTAAAAACACTAGCTCCCTCCACTCTGTTTTAATCCACGGTTACTAGCGTCTGCGCGCGCAATTTACTGTCACACTCGATATGAGTGGTATTTTCTGTAGTATTATTCTCATCAGTTTAATCCTCTAACGTCCCAAATCTGGGGTCCATTTATTGAATTGATTTTTCAAGCGGGGAGATGGTTAAAAACGCTGGCTCCCTCCACTCTGTTTTAATCCACGGTCACTGCGTCTGCGCCGTGCAATTTACTGTCACACCCGATATGAGTGGTATTTTCTGTAGTACTATTCTCATCAGTTTAATCCCTGTTACGTCCCATATCAGGGATTGCCTTTTGTGAAAAAAAATTAAGGCCGGGTACCTTCGACTGCCTTCACAGTGACAGACCAAACTCTCATACACCAAACTGAATTGATTTTAGGAACCGGGAGATGTAAAAAGCAGCTTGAGTCGGTCCTCTTACTCATAAATTGGGGCACTGCACGTGCACAGAGCAATGTGCTGTGACACCCTATATGAGTGGTGTCTTAACTAGTACTATTACTATCAATTTAATCTCTGGTACGTACCCTATCCGGGGATGTGTGTCGAATTGATTAACCATTGTCGAGATTAACGAACCATTACGACATCATGAAATAATTTAGTTCTTCTGAGCTCTGTACTTGCTTTGTATTGGAATTGATGGGATTTTTTAATTGTCTGCATTATTTCTAATAAACTATTAAGAGACTTTATTATAATTTTTTTTTACAACTTAAAAAAAAAAGGTAAATTAATGTTTTTCTATGAAATATTATCCAGCCGTCCGATCGCTTTTGGTCTGACCATAATGAAGCAACGGCCTTATCGTCTAGGGTGTGGCAACATTGCCAACACACTCATAGAGGTGATGATTGCTTCATTGTGATACGCAAGCCCCTTCACCACAACAAGGTAACGATCACGAAGGGAATTGACACTTGTATGTGCCTTTTTTTTTGTTTTGTTTTTGCAGCCACAGTGCTGCACCATAGGACAGAAAAATTAGGCATGTACACATGCCTGAAAAATAATGGCATTGTTGCAGCCGCTATTAGCAGCGGCCGGAAAATTGATGTTTTCCAGGCAGAAAAGTGACTAAATCATTGTGGCTTGAACCCTAGTTGGTGGTGGAGAATTCACGAAAGTCATCCGGTATGCAGACATTAAATACAGCAGCGTGGGGATCATTTGCGGCCAAGGCATGTCATCCGGCCTTTTGTTAGTCAAATGTATCCCCACTGTCAGTCCCTTCAGGATCCATGCCTCATTCATCTTTATGAAGGTGAGGTAATCAACACTTTTTGACCGAGGCAACTTCTCTTGTCAGTGACAATGCCTCCTGCTGCACTGAAGGTCCTTTCTGACAGGACACTAGAAGCAGGGCAGGCCAGAAGTTCTATCGCAAACTGGGATAGCTCAGGCCACAGGTCAAGCCTGCACACCCAGTAGTGAAGGGGTTCATTGCTCCTCAGAGTGTCGATATCTGCTGTTAAGGCGAGGTAGTCTGCTACCTGTCGGTCGAGTTGTTCTCTAAGGCTGGATCCCGAAGGGCTGTGGCGATGTGTAGGACTGAAAAAGCTCCGCATGTCCTCCATCAACAACACATCTGTAAATCGTCCAGTCCTTGCAGCCGTGGTAGGAGGAGTATTACATTCACCTCTTCCCTGTTAGATTCCCGTTGTGCTGTGACATCCCCTTATAAGCTGTGTAAATGGGAGCCACGTCTGACTCCGTTATACCCGCGGTCAGGAAGTCACAGCGGATGGCTGTGGCGCTATATGTCTAAAGATAATGCTGTTACTTGATGGTAGCTTTCTGTGTTTGCCTTGCAATCCTGTTTTGTCTCAATCAGGGATCCGTAGCTTCTTCTCCTCAGCGGTTTCTTGTCCGCCACCCCCAACCTCCTTATATTCCCCCTTCCCACTTCTCTGGTTGCCAGATAGAGAGCTTCCTGCCTGGACTTCTATACTGATCCACTGGAGCTGTGTAGCTGTTGTTCCTGGTTGTCGTACCAGAGCGTAACCCTTCGGATCCCTGTTGGGCTTTTGTTGTCCGTCTGGGCTTATATGTTTTGTCTGTATTGTCTGTCCTTTCCCTGGTGTTTTCCTTTAGTATTAGTGGTGAGGACTAGTGCTCCCACCGCCCTATTCACTACCCAGGGCTCAGCTTAAGGAAAGCCAGGGTTTAGGCACGTGATCGGCGTACAGGTTAAGAACCCGTCAAGGAACGTCAGGGCAGTCAGGTGTCAGCTTCAAGGTGAGTTAGGGGTCACCACCTTTCCCTCTCCCTTGGACAGGGCTTTCCCTTTTCCCTCCCTTCGCGTCACACGTCTGTGATCGGTACGGCGGTCGTGATAGTAAAGCATATTTTTTAGTTTGGTTTTGAACTGCTGCATCCTTTCCGACTTTCGGCAATTTGGTAACATTTCTGCCACTTTCTGCTTATACTGGGGTCTAGTAGCGTGGCCACCCAGTACAGGTTGTTCTCCTTCATCCTTTTTATACGAGGGTCCCTCAACAGACATGACAGCATGAAAGACCCTATTTGCACAAGGTTGGATGCAGAGCTACTCATTTCCGTTCCTCGTCCTCACTGATGTCATTGACGGTCTGTTCTTCCCCCAGCCACGTACAACACCATGGGTCCCAGATAGGTGACAACAACGAGCACCCTGGGGTTCCTGCTGTGGTTGGTCTTCCGCCTCCTCAAAGCCACATTCCTCCTCTGACTCTTCTTCCTCATACTCCTCTTCCAGCGTTGCCGCAGTTCCGGCAAGCGATGATGACAAGGCTGTTTCTGGTGGTGATGGTGACCATAACTCTTCCTCTTCCTCTTCACGCTCATCTACAGCCTGATCCAGCACTCTTCGCAGGGCACGCTCCAGGAAGAAAACAAATGGGATGAGGTCGCTGATGGTGCCTTCGGTGCGACTGACTAGGTTTGTCACCTCCTCAAAAGGACGCATGAGCCTACAGGCATTGCGCATGAGCGTCCAGTAACAAGGCAAAAAAATTCCCAGCTCCGCAGAGGCTTTCCTAGCACCCGGTCATACAAATACTTGTTGACGGCTTTTTCTTGTTGGAGCAGGCGGTCGAACATTAGGAGTGTTGAATTCCAACGTGTCGGGCTGTCGCAAATCAAGCGCCTCACTGGCATGTTGTTTCGCCGCTGAATATCGGAAAAGTGCACCATGGCCGTGTAGGAACGCCTAAAATGGCCACACACCTTCCTGGCCTGCTTGAGGACGTCCTGTAAGCCTAGGTACTTAGACACAAAGCGTTGTACGATATGATTCAACACATGTGCCATGGATGGCACATGTGACAACTTGCCAACTTGCCCAAATTCAATGCACTGTCAGTATCCAGGATGTGGAATAGCCCCTGGAGAGCTGGGGAATCAGTTGATGTGCAGCCAGACGCCGCAGCAGAAGAGGACTCAGCCGAGGAGGATATCGAAGAGGATGGAGTAGGAGTAGAGGAGGTGGTAGTAGGCCTGCCTGCAAGTCGTGGCGGTGTCACCAACTCCGCTGCGGAGCTACGCATTCCATGCTTGTCAGCCGTCAGCAGGTTGACCCAATGCGCAGTGTACTTGATATACCTGCCCTGACCGTGCTTTGCAGACCAGGTATCAGTGGTCAGATGGACCCTTGCCCCAACACTGTATGCCAGAGATGCCATGACTTCCTTTCAATAAAGGAATTCCTTTTCCTTTGCAAAGCAGTTGTACCGAGGTGGGTGTTGGATTTCCAATGACTCAGTTTCTTTTGGCACAGGTTGCAAATGGCATTGCTGTTATCAGAGGCAGACAACACAAAAAAATGCCACACTGCTGAGCTTTGCAATGACGGCATTCTGGTGGTGGCAACAGCATGCGTTGACTGGCATGCTGTCTGGCTGACCCAGGTGCCGATACATGCTGTCTGACTGTGCCACTTACTCCTTGCGACGACCTCCCCTGCTTCCAACTCGTCTCCTCCTTCTCTCTGTTTCCCCTTCTAAACTTTCCCCCTCCTCTTCTCTTGAGCAGGCACCCACGTGGCATCCGTGGACACATCGTCATCATCAACCGCTTCACTTGTATCTGACACCTCAGCAAAGAAAGCAGCAGCGGGTACAACATCATCATCATCCCACTGTACGTCCATGTGTGTAATCCTGCCTGACTGAGACATATCCCTGTAATCTACATCATCTGGCAATAATGGTTGCGCGTCACTAATTGCATCCAACTGATGTGTAAATAACTTCTTTGACGGATCAAGTGAAGCGGCTGTGGTGGTAGTGGTAGTGGTGGCGGCGGGTGGGAGCGTGGTAACTCAAGAGACCGTGGGAACGGCTGAGCTGGAGGAGGATGGTGCGTCAAGGTTCTTAGCGGAAGCTGTTGAAGATTGGGTGTCCTGTCTAAGCCAGTCAACTATGTCCTCAGAATTTTTCGGGTTCAGGAGTACGTGGCCTCTGAACACTGGGCATTATTCCAGGGCCAGTGGAAATCACAGCACCACGACGGCCCCTGCGGGGTGGCCTGCCTCTGCCTGTCATTTTTTTTTTAGATAAGTGGTACTAAGTGTGCTAGGTACTGTGCCACCCGGTATGAGTGTTGGGCACTAGCAGAGGGCACACTACAGTCTGTGGGCCTGACACACACACACTGGCCGGCAGACAACTGAAATTAGATTAAAGTGTACAGATAAAGTGCCTTATTGTAGGCAACGTCCTGTGCCGCACGGTATGATTGATGGGCAGCACTGGCAGAGGGCACACTACAGTCTGTGGGCCTGACACACACACACTGGGAGGCAGGCAACTGAAATTAGATTAAAGTGTACAGATAAAGTGCCTTATTTTAGGCAACGTCCTGTGCCGCACGGTATGATTGATGGGCAGCACTGGCAGTGGGCACACTACAGTCTGTGGGCCCTTATACACACACACTGGCCGGCAGGCAACTGAAATTAGATTAAAGTGTACAGATAAAGTGCCTTATTTTAAGGCAAAGTCCAGTGCCGCACGGTATGATTGATGGGCAGCACTGGCAGAGGGCACACTACAGTCTGTGGGCCTGACACACACACACTGGCCGGCAGGCAACTGAAATTAGATTAAAGTGTACAGATAAAGTGCCTTATTTTAAGGCAAAGTCCAGTGCCACACGGTATGATTGATGGGCAGCACTGGCAGAGGGCACACTACTGTCTGTGGGCCTGACACACACACACTGGCCAGCAGGCAACTGAAATTAGATTAAAGTGCACAGATAAAGTGCCTTAAAATAAGGCAAAGTCCAGTGCCACACAGTATGATTGATAGGCAGCACTGGCAGAGGGCACACTACAGTCTGTGGGCCTGCAGCTCCTCACACACGGGCAGGCCAGGCAACTGAAATATATATATGGAGAAAAATAAAATAAAAGCAGACTAATATAGTAGCCCTAAAAAGGGCTTTTGAGATGCTATCAGGACGCTGTCCTTACAGCAGAGATCAGATGAGTCTTTCAGGACTGGAGTGGACACTGAATACACTAGCCTAGCTATCGATTACCCTATTAAATAAGCAGCAACTACACTCTCCCTCCTCTCACTAAGACTGCAGCTTCCGAATGAATCTAAAATGGATGCTGTCCAGGAGATGGTAGGGTCTGGAAGGGAGGGTATGCTGCTGATTGGCTGGAATGTGTCTGCTGACTGTGAGGTACAGGGTCAAAGTTTGCTCAATGATGATGTATAGAGGCGGACCGAACATCGCATATGTTCGCCCGCCGCGGTGAATGCGAACAACGCATGTTCACCGGGAACTGTTCGCCGGCGAACAGTTCGGGCCATCTCTACTCTTGATGAACCCTAGGTTGGCATAATGAGACAACATACACAAAAAGCCAAAGATTATTAATGAAATGTTGATGGCTGAAAAAGCTTGTTCAATGTGTTAGTTGTCATCACCCTCAGCGTTTCAAAGAAAGGGTTACCAAAAGTGGGGTTTGAACCCACAAGGATATACATCCATTGGATATTAAGGCCAACGCCTTAACCACTCAGCCACCCTGGTGAAAGTCTATGAAATACTTGCTTGCCATCAAAGCTAGCAGTTATAACACCACAGCTCTTTATATAGGTTTAAACCATTTCTATCTTTATGAACTAACTTTAAAACCTAATTATCTTTTCTTTAAATAGCAATTTTGACTCTAAAGCCAAGGAATTCATGTCTTGGTCATAACATAAAGTTCATTGTTACGACAGGGGAAAGTTCTTGTGACGTGACAGACCTCCGAAAGATAAACCTCACACTTGGAAAGGTGTTCACACCCACATGGATACACATCTAATAGATTTTATTTCCAAAACCTTAACCGTTTGGCCACCCTGCTGAGTACCAGGGTGGCTATCATTTGCTCTAGATGAACCCTAGGTTGGCATTTTGAGACTACATACACAAAAAGCTGAATTTCCATAATGAAATGTTGATGGCTAAAAATAAAATGCTTGCTCCGAGGGCCAATTGTTGTCACCTTCATCGTTTCAACCGTTATAACAGCAAAGCTCTTTATGTAGGTTTATACAATTTCTTTCTTCAAGAACTGACTTTGAAGCTTAATTTTCTTTGCTTTAAACAGCGATTTGCATTTAAAGCCAAGGAATTTATGCAGTGGTCATAACATAACGTTCATTGTTGCGACAGGTGAAAGTTTTTGTGACCATGCAAATATAGCTTCAATGTTATTCCAGGATTGGCTCCTTTGAAGGAAACTTGGCAGAATTCCAAAGATAAACCTCACAATTGGAGAGGGTTCACACCGAAATAGATACAAATCCATTGGATTTTATTTCCAAAACCTTAACCACTTGGCCAGCGTGGTAAAGTACCAATAAACAAATGGCTATAATTTGCTTTTGATTAACCCAAGGTTGACATGTTGAGACTGCATCCAGAAAAAGTCAAAGTTTCACAATGCAATCTTGATGGCTGTTAATAAAACCCTTGCTCCCAGGGGCAACTGTTGTTACCTTCAGTGTTTTTAACAAAGGGTTATACCAGGAGTGGCTATACCCATGCGTTATACCCACGCTGGATACATATCCATTGGTTCTTAAGTCCAACGCCTTAACCACTCGGCCATCCTGGTGAATGTCTTTGAGCTTTTTTTCCTTACAATTAAGGCCTCATGCACACGACGGGTGTACGGGCGTTTTATGAGTTCAGTATACGGTCAGTATACGGACCCATTCATTTCAATGGGTCCGCAAAAACGCAATACACGGGCACCATTCTGTGGCCATTCCGCATCACGGATGTGGACCCATTCATTTCAATGGGTCCGCAAATCGGGAGATGCGGAACGGTGCGAGAATGGAGCGACGGAACGGAACACTACGAAAGCACTACTGAGTGCGGGTATTGTGGCTGGTGGTTAAAGTGGTGCTTGGTGTGCTGGTTTATGTAAAATAAAGATAAAGGTAGTTTAGTTGGGGCTTGAAGAAAATGTGAGTGAATGTGGGATTGGTAAAAATATGCCATTGGTAAAAATATATCCCATACAATACATAAAATGATACAGTATAGCAGATACACGTAATATAGATTTCCTTGTGTAGAAATGATATGTAGAAGTGATATATAAAAAGGTGTAAATAGCCCTAATCTGCTGTCATGGCACATGCTGGTTCTCCACAAGGAAGTTTTTGCTGATTGTTATCTCATAAAAATAAAAATAACTGAACTGGTTGTAATCTATATCAATAGAGAGTTCTCATATAGTCATTCTTTTGTGCAAAAAGAGCGATATATAGTAGTTATTTAGAGTCTGAGGCTGGATACAAAGTTCTTGTAAGTTTATCAGTAAAATGTGAGTAGATGGGAGCGCGGTGCTCTGAGCCTCGGCGCAGCATCCCGTGCTGTCTCTGGCTCAGAGGGCTCTTACTCACCGGCCGGTGCTGTAGTCTCTATGGGCTTCTGATCGCTGTATCCTGCGTCCTGTGTTGGAGATCTCATTTTTATTTTTATGAGAGTCTACAGTATGTGTTTGCAAATTGCTGTGTGGGCACATGGCAGAGCTCAGAATGTAAGAAAGTCATATGGCTTTTGGTGGGCAGATTTCCCTGTGGGAAGGAGAAAGGAAAAAAAGCACCTCAGAATTTGTTAAAAACCTTTTCCTGAATATGGCAATATCCCATATGTGGTCATAAACTACTGTATATGCACAATGCAGGACTCAAAAGGAAAGGAGTGCCATTTGCCTTTTGAAGGACAGATTTTGCTGGAATGATCTTGATGAACCGTGTAGCATTTGAATAGACCCTGAGGTATCCCCACAGTGGAAATACCCAAAAAGTGATCCCATTTTGGAAATGACACCCCTCAAGGAATTGTTCAAGTGATGTAATTAGAAATTTGACCCCATAGGTGTTTTCCAGAAATGAATACATAGTGGATGGTGAAAAGTGAGTACATAAGTGTGTAATAAGATGGTAAAATTTCAAGATACATAAAGGATAAAATTAATAATCCATGGTTGAGTGGTACACTTTGTAGCAATCGTTTATGCAGAGTCCAGATTTTCAAGGCAGGTTTTAAAGTGATAAATGGTGCCCCTGACGCAAAACAGCTTGCACAATATGGTATCTCCAGATTGTCCACTATATGCCCATATATATCCTCCTCCTGTATTAGGACTCCACAGACAGGACCTACTTTTTCCTATAGCATAAAACTTCCACAGCAGGTTTTTTCAGCCTCTTATCAAAGATTAGTCACACCAATCCATGAATTCATGAATTGTCGTGAAAAGGGTTGTGGTAAGCACAATGTATGCCTTTTATAGAGGTGTTCTCACCTAGGAATACTGCTTTTATAGAAGACTACAGTTTGTCATGGCATCACAGGGACTGGTTATCGGCCAATTCCATAAACTTATAGTACACTCTGTGTACTGTCATGTATGAATTAAAGTTGACACTGAAACATCAGCAGTTTGTGAAATTATTTTATAACAGTTCTTATAAGCATGTATTATAAATGAACCTTAGAAACAACAATAATAATAATAATAAAGTGTCAAATTACATCATATCCATAGAGAAAATATCAATATATACATATAAAAAAAGGTTTCAAAGGTATGGCTACATGCTCAGGTTTTTGCATGCAGTTTTGGAAGCTAAAACCAGAAGTGAAATAAAAAAAGAAGTTTATTCTGTCCTTTATGCGTTCTTTCCTTTTCTGATCAAGTCTTGATTTTAGATTCCAAAACCGCATGCAGACATCTGACCGTGTGGCTGTACCCTTAACAAACTAAATTAAGAAAATAAAACATTTCAAATGTGTATATATGTGTGAGGATATATATGATGACCATAGCATGGT
>CM065592.1:351270741-351314368 GCA_033119425.1 Bufotes viridis
AAATTACAACACTGGACAATGTAATGCCTTTTTCAGGTATTAATTACAAGAAGACTGCTGCTAATTGGACACCAGAATTTTTAAAATGCTAGTTTGTGTTCATAAATTCCCACACTGGAAGATATAATTCCTTTTCCGGTATTAATTACAAGAAAACTGCTGCAAATTGGACACCAGAATTTTTAATATGCTAGTTTTGGTACATAGATTCCCACACGGGGAGATATAATTCCTTTTTACAGGAGTAAAAACGTGCGGCCTACTGTTTCTGGTCTAACTAACACCAGATTGATTAAATTGGCCTTTTTTTCACCAAAATTACAACACTGGACAATGTAATGCCTTTTTCAGGTATTAATTGCAAGAAGACTGCTGCTAATTGGACTCCAGAATTTTTAAAATGCTAGTTTTGCTAGATAAATTTCCCACACTTGAAGATATGATTCCTTTTTCCGGTATTAATTACAAGAAAACTGCTGCAAATTGGACACCAGAATTTTTAATATGCTAGTTTTGGTACATAGATTCCCACACGGGAGATATAATTCCTTTTACAGGAGTAAGAACGTGCCGCCTACTGTTTCTGGTCTAACTAACACCAGATTGATTAAATTGGCCTTTTTTCACCAAAATTACAACACTGGACAATGTAATGCCTTTTTCAGGTATTAATTGCAAGAAGACTGCTGCTAATTGGACACTAAAATTTTTAAAATGCTAGTTTTGCTAGATAAATTTCCCACACTGGAAGATATAATTCCTTTTTCTGGTAATAATTACAAGAAAACTGCTGCAAATTGGACACCAGAATTTTTAAAATGCTAGTTTTGGTACATAGATTCCCACATGGGAGATATAATTCCTTTTACAGGAGTAAAACGTGCGGCCTACTGTTTCTGGTGTAACTAACACCAGATTGATTAAATTGACCTTTTTTCACCAAAATTACAACACTGGACGATATAATACCTTTTGCGGTATTAATTACAAGAGGACTGCTGGTATTTCAGAACACCGGAATTTTTAAAATGCTAGTTTTGCTAGATAAATTTCCCACACTGAGAGAAATATTGCCTAAGCCTTTTACAGTATTAATTACAACAGGAGTGCTTCTTCTGGTCTAACACCAGAATAATTTTATTATTACGGTGAAAGCTTTTTTAATTTATATTTCTGGCACATAAAAAAAAAATATTTCTGGCTGACAGTATTGGACTTGGCTGTAGTGGCACTGGCTAGCCTAGCTGGAACAGCACATTCATGGGATTTGCTATCCAAGTGGGTTACTTTCAGTTTCACCACTGATATATTAAATATCTTTGCAGTTAGTAGGGGTGACACAAGCACAGCCAAACCCCTGATGTAGTATATCTATGAAAAAATCGACTATTACATGAGATTAATGGACGTTGTGGCAGCTTTTGCTGTAGCACCACAAGTCCCAAAATGGCCACCGCCTATCAGCCCAGTAACATGTGCCAGAAAACGGTCTGCCCAGCCAGAAAAAAATTGACTTTGACTGAGCAGCTGAATCGCTGTTGTTCTGATTCACAGGTGTAGATTTTTCACTTCTTTGGAGCTTTGGTTTAGACTCTGTGGCAGCTTGTGCTGGCGCACCACAAGTCCCAAAATGGCCACCGCCGGTCAGCCCAGTTCCATGTGCCAGTAAAAATCGCTCTGGCCAGTCTAAACAAAATAGTGACTTTCAGTGAACAGCTCAGCTGAGTTGTTCTGATGCACAGGTGTAGAAAGGTAGATCATTCACTTCTTTATCCCTGCCTATCTCGCCCTCACAGAAGCTGCGCCCTCTCCCTACACTAATCAGAGCAGTGTGACGTGCGGCGCTACGTGACTCCAGCTTAAATAGAGGCTGGGTCACATGCTGCACTTGGCCAATCACAGCCTTGCCAATAGTAGGCATGGCTGCGATGGCATCTTAGGGCAAGTAGTACGATGCATGTTGATTGGCTGCTTTGCAGCCTTTCAAAATGCGCCATAAAACATGACGAACTACGAACCCGAACCCGGACTTTTATCAAAATGTCCGGTTCTTGTCCGTGTCACGGACACCCCAAAATTCGGTACGGACCCGAACGATTCTCGAACTGTTCGCTCAACACTACTTGTGAGTATTTTTAGACTAGACCAAATTTACGATGCTGTGGTGTGGCTGTGTACTGCATCCGCTCTTCAATGGACTTCTGTGGGATAGATTACTTTCCCAGTGAAGCTATGGTAGTAACTCCATAGTACACGGCACATTGGAAACTGGAAATACCCCTTTTAAATTTACTATTTGTAGGTGTCCAATGCAAAAGTATTAGGCAGGGTGCGTGTTCTTCTGCAAATGGATCTGCAAAATTAACTTATCATCTATTCAAAGACAGATATATTTATGTTGTGTGAGGCAGTGACAGGCCTCATGGCTGATAGAGAGCAATGGCAGGATTATCTGTCTCTTTCCCATCAGTGGGCAGGCCTGAGGCAGCAACAGGTGCCACAATCAACGGAGCATAAAGCTGTCCTCACAGTGAGATGGGTGTGTCCTGTGTGGTACAGAAGCCTGGAGTTGTTTTGTGTGTGGTCTGAGCTGGGAGCGCTGAGAGACCACGAGGCTGGGAGTAGCCTAAAGTTTGGGGGGTCCCGCAACGCCTAGGGGAAAGGGTCGCATGGTCAGCGTCGGGCGGACGACTGGACCACAACCCCCCAGAAGACACCGGTGAGGTAACAGCCAGGAGGCTGATGGACATTGGGCTGGGAAAGCCGCATGGGTGCCGTGTGTGTGAACAGTGACTTAGGTGAGTCAGGGACACACTGTGTTAAGTTAGAGCCCAGCCGGGCAGGTGTTTGTTTTGATTTATGTATGTTGATGCTGGGACAATAAAGCGATGTTTGGCCCCTAAAGCTGCGGTGGACAACAATCTGTGTGTGAACGATCCTCGAGACCAGAGCTAACCCCCCACAGTTGTAGTACTTCTCCCAGTAGACACAGCAACCATGTTAACTTCCATACATACTGTCTGTTCACTGCTCCTCCATGCTGGGACAAACATGCACTTGTTTCAACTGAGGTCATCGTGTTTGCCTATAGGGTGGTGTCTGCTCACTTCCTGATATTTATAAGGAAAGTGCATGTTCTAATAAGAGAGAGAAATTCTATCTATTTTTCCATGTACCTGACCCTGGCTTGTGTTCCTGTCCTTTGACCTATAATCCCTGTTCTGATATCCCGTTCCTGACCCCGCCTGCACCTTTGCTACCGGCCCTGACTGACTACCTTGGCCTGTATTCAGACACTGCTCCTGCCTGACCCTTTAAGAGTTGTTCTATAGACTCTATTCGGCCTGGTTCAGCTGTCACCTACTCCAGGTTAGTTAATACAACCCGCAGTATGTTAATTTAGGCCAGTGATGTGCAAACTGCAGCTCTCCAGCTGTTGTAGAACTACAACTCCCAGCATGCAAAGACTGCCTACATCTATCAGCCTACAGCAGGGCATGGTGGGAGTTGTAGTTTTGCAACAGCTGGAAAGCCACAATTTGCCTATCACTGGTTTAGGCAGTTAATTACAATTTACCTAGTTATACTAAATTTCCATTGAATACCATTGATGCCACATATGGTCACTTACCAGTCCCACATCTCAGTGCTGCACTCATTACTTACCAGTCCCACATCTAAGTGCTGCACTCATTACTTACCAGTCCCACATCTCAGTTCTGCACTCTTTAGTTACCAGTCCCACATCTCAGTGCTGCACTCATTACTTTCCAGCCCCACATCTCAGTTCTGCACTATTACTTACCAGCCCCACATCTCAGTGCTGCACTCATTACTTACCAGCCCCACATCTCAGTGCTGCACTCATTACTTAACAGCCCCAAATCTCAGTGCTGCACTCATTGCTTCCCAGTCCCACATCTCAGTGCTGCACTCATTACTTACCAGTCCCACATCTCAGTGCTGCACTCATTACTTACCAGTCTCACATCTCAGTGCTGCACTCATTACTTACCAGTCCCACATCTCAGTGCTGCACTCATTACTTACCAGTCCCACATCTCAGTGCTGCACTCATTACTTACCAGTCCAAAATCTCAGTGCTCGACTTATTACTAACCAGTCCCACATCTCAGTTCTGCACTCATCACTTACCAGCCCCACATCTCAGTGCTGCACTCATTACTTACCAGCCCCGCATCTCAGTGCTGCACTCATTACTTACCAGCCCCACATCTCAGTGCTTCCCTCATTACTTACCAGCCCCACATCTCAGTGCTGCACTCATTACTTTCCAGCTCCACATCTCAGTGCTGCACTCATTACTTACCAGCTCCACATCTCAGTGCTGCACTCATTACTTACCAGTCCTCCATCTCAGTCCTGCACTCATTACTTACCAGTCCCACATCTCAGTTCTGCACTCATTACTTACCAGTCCCACATCTCAGTGCTGCACTCATTACTTACCAGTCCCACATCTCAGTGCTGCACTCATTACTTACCAGTCCCACATCTCAGTGCTTCACTTATTACTTACCAGTCCCACATCTCAGTGCTGCACTCATTACTTACCAGTCCCACATCTCAGTGCTGCACTCATTACTTACCAGCTCCACATCTCAGTGCTGCACTCATTACTTACCAGTCCCACATCTCAGTTCTGCACTCATTACTTACCAGCCCCACATCTCAGTGCTGCACTCATTACTTACCAGTCCCACATCTCAGTGCTGCACTCATTACTTACCAGTCCCACATCTCAGTGCTGCACTCATTACTTACCAGTCCCACATCTCAGTGCTGCACTCATTACTTACCAGTCCCACATCTCAGTGCTGCACCCATTACTTACCAGCCCCACATCTCAGTGCTGCACTCATTACTTACCAGTCCCACATCTCAGTGCTGCACTCATTACTTACCAGCCCCACATCTCAGTGCTGCACTCATTACTTACCAGCCCCACATCTCAGTGCTGCACTCATTACTTACCAGTCCTCACATCTCAGTGCTGCACTCATTACTTACCAGTCCCACATCTCAGTGCTGCACTCATTACTTACCAGTCCCACATCTCAGTGCTGCACTCATTACTTACCAGTCCCACATCTCAGTGCTGCACTCATTACTTACCAGTCCCACATCTCAGTGCTGCACTCATTACTCACCAGTCCCACTGACACATAGGATATTAACATATTGCAGATGTGCTGCAGATTTTCACAGGCTAATAGACTTGCTTAGGGAACAGCAAAAATCTGCTGCTTTTCTGTAACATATGTTCGCACCCATAGACTATCCTCTTCTATAACGACACAAACTCCAATGCCATCATCACTGGAACTGTAGGTCATTGTGCACTGGTTAGTTTCTTTATGCACAACCCCAATATGATAGCATGCAAAAGTGTGCCAGCATATAGGTATTGACAGAGGTCGCACTACATTTTTTTCCAGAAGAGAAAAATTACTCCTCCAACCAGGAGTACGAAATTTGCAGTAATTCAAATACATAATGTAGCGGCCGACACTCGCTCACATCTGCGTTTAGAGCACTTTTGTGGTCTGGTAAAAAAAAGGCAGGCTCAGTAATGAAAACTGAACAGACTCCATCATAGTAAACGGGGTCTGTTCAGCTTCTTTCCTGTCAGGCCGGGTTAACATTACATTTTTGCCATATATTTAATATACACACAAAAATATATACATTAACAGACACCTCTGACAGTCTTCATACTGTGGCATCTGTCACCATAGAATTCCATTGTAAAAAAAAAATACGTTAGTCTACATGTTTTTGCAGGATGGAAAAACATGGTACACTACACTTTCCCATCCTGCAGAGTCCTCAAAAAAAATTGTGAGGGTTTTCACAGTATGGCGTCTGTTGATCGTGTGACAAAAACCCAGCCTTAGGTGCCCGATCCCGCACTTCCGTTATTTTCATTGTTCTGCTCAATTACAGAGGTGGGGATTTATGCAGGGGACTAGAGATGAGCGGATTTCATTACCACGGACCATAACGCAATTCAATAACTGAATGCCTTTAGAGGCATTCCGTCATAATAGAAGTATATGGGCTGCATAATGGATCCGTTCCATCTTAGTTATGCAGGAGAGGACTCCCCTGCATAACAGAAACGGGACAGTTCAGTTATGAAGCCCATAGACTTCTATTACGACAGAATGAATAACAGAAGGCCTTTAGAATTGCATTATGGTCCATGGTAATGGAATCCATAACACAATTCTGCTTTTACCAGCAAACAAATTTCATAACATGAAATTCGCTCATCTCTACAGGGGACCATTACTGGTCTAGGGTACTTTTACACTTGCGTTGGTGCGGATCCGTCTGTTTATTTGCACAGACGGATCCGCACCTATAATGCAAACGTTAGTATCCGTTCAGAACGGATCCGTTTGCATTAGCTTTTAAGAAAAATGTAAAAGTCAAAACGGATCTGTTTTGAATTACATTGAAAGTCAATGGGGAACGGATCCGTTTTCAAATGCACCATATTGTGTCATTGAAAACAGATCTGTCCCCATTGACTTACATTGTACTTCAAGACGGACACCAAAATGCTGCAAGCTGCGCTTTGGTGTCCGCCTCCAAAACAGAACAGAAGAGGAACGGAGTCGAACTGATGCATTCTGAACGGATCCTTATCTATTCAGAATGCATTGGGGCTAAACTGATCAGTTTTGGACCGTTTGTGAGAGCCCTGAAACGGATCTCATAAACGGAATCCAAAACGCCAGTGTGAAAGTAGCCTAAATAACATCAAGCTATTATAGCAAAGTTATAAAGTCCAGTCCAATATGGCAGATCTTCCCTGTACTTTACCACTCAGCTATAATAGCCTGTCTGTATTACTACACTGAACCATATATATATGCGTGTGATGTATCAAGGTCAGTGTGTGATCATCAGACACTGCACTACATACATCTCGATACGTTACACACTGCTGTCACCTTGTTCTGCGTCCATCTTCATGTCCGGGTCTTCAGCTCCACCGCTGCCAGGGTCCTCGTGCAGCGCGCCCAGCACCCTATATTCAAACATCCCCCAGGAGCCGCCCCCTCCTCCTTCCAGCACCCACTGGCTTGCCCTTATGCAGGACCTGCATTGTTCCTGCGCCCGCCCTAACTAACCAATCTCAAAGCTTCTTGCTGTCCGGAGCTTTGCTATTGGTTATTGCAGACGCCGGCTGCATCGCTGTGCTGCTTGTGCGGTTCACAGCGCGCCCTATGCTGATGAAAAGCAGGAAAAAGTCTAAGGCGTATTGGTACACCTTAGACTTTTTCCAGATAGTAAAATCACACTTGTACAGGCGTTATTGCAACCTCTGGTTATTGTAAACTAAATCTAAAAGTCCCTAGGTGCTATTTTTTTTATACATTTACATTTTTTTTTATAAATAATTTATTTTTTTTTTTTAATGACATTAAATATATATATATATAACATGTAATAACATTTGGAAAGTCCCTGCGCAGACGGGCTCTTCATCCTTCTCTCTCGTCATGTTGACATCCGCTTCGGAGCATGCCTGTTAAAAACAAATGCTTTTGAATAAAAGATCCGAGTCCAGCGAGTCACCCCTCGTCACCAGAGTCCCATTACCAGAAATTGCATTCGGCCCCGTCTCCGATTAAAGACCATCATTGTGGATCAGGGACAAGTAGATAGGGAATAGTCAGAAAAGTGCATTTACACCATCAGATTATATGGCCAATTTCTGTCCAATTAGACCAATAATTCCGGTGTGTAACAAAAGATCCGTGTAAGCGGCCATTTGACCAATAATTGGTCATAAAATCTGTCAGTGTAACTGTCCCCTTAGGCTGGTTTCAGACGAGTAGATGCCACACATGACATCCGCTCCGTGAATGAGAGCCGAGACCCACAGCAGACAGAAGCACGGAGCGTTAACATGACGGATATTGCTCTGTGCCTCTCTATGATCTTTTTACTACAAAATCACATTGAGATAAAGTTGTCACAGAGAGGCACCGAAACGTTATCAATCATGTTACCGCTCCACGCTTCTGAGGTAGGTCTTGGCTATTACTCACGATGCGGCGCATGGCATCCGCTCGTGTGAAACCAGCCTTGGCCTACTTTTACACTAAAGGCAAACTATGCTGAGGCACAGCTAGAATAAAACTTGTCATAGTTTTACTCCGGCCGCCTCTCGGCATGGTTTGCCATTCCGGCCGCAGAACTCCGCCCCGCTCCCATGATAGTTAATGGGGCCAGAGCGGTAGTCCGGGGCCACACGTACACTAGTGACAGGACGGATTCGACAGGCTGTTCACCCGCCGGAAGTCCCTGCTGCTAGTGTGAAAGTAGCCTCAGGGCCCTTTTACAAGGAGCAATTATTGGGCAACAAATGTTCATATGAATGCTCGTCGTCCGCTAATCGGGCCGTGTAAGAGGTTCTTCAATCAATTGACGAACAACTGCTAACTTTGTGCATGTACTTACTGCACACTGTAAAATGCAAATGCTGCAGTGATCAGGTGACTTCTCTTCACACAGCTGATCGGCGGGGCCCAGGTGTCAGACCCCGCCAATCTGGATGGAATGGGTTAGGTTGAACATTTGGCATGTGGGTGACATTTTCATTTTTACTTCAGGCAGCAGAAAGGCTAGAATCGCCCACCGCTATGGCTTTGCTGAATCAACACAAACTAATACCCTGCATTCCCCTCCAGCTGCATTGATACAAGCTGTTTTCTGGAAGACACTGTGTGGACTCTCCTAGTGTATATTTCTCATGCTGATATTGAAATCTTCACAAGGCAAATGCTTAGAGCCTAAGGACCCCGTTCTGAATCATATAGCTTAGTAAAGTGCAGGGAATCATAGGTTCTGGACTTGGACACCAGTTAAGGATTTTTCCTGCACAAGTGAGCTGCACTGTCCGCCATTGTTAGAAATATTTAACCGAGAAGACGGGCCCCAACGCATGCAGCTGCCAACTATTTTCCCTTTTCTTTTCTGCTAACGCCGGGACTATATTTGTGTTTCCTTTGGGCATATTTAAGCGTCGGAAGCCTTCTACAGGGTTTAATATACTCAGCTGTTGTATTTTCATTTGATTAGAGTCAATATCTAACTTTTATTGTATTCTCACCATAGTGAAATTTTTGTGTAAGAAGCTGTTTGACCGCGCATTACATGTAATACTGCAGTCATTTTATAACTAGTAATATTCTGTGCAAGTTTGACTGCTTACCATTATTCTGTTTAGGGTCACATTGTAGAAAATAGACGGGCCCATTGTTCATATAAACGGTGTCTGAGCATTGGGGAAGAAAAAGGGAGTTCACCAGAGCAAAGAGAGATCTGAACCTACTATTCCACTTCTAAGGCACAGCCACGGGTGTGCTACATGAAAATGACTGAAATTGAAAGGGGACGTAAAGAGGACCTTTCACTGGTCCACAGTTTACCTGTAAGAAATATTAATGCATACAATGTGCGGTCATGTGATTGAGCACATGATGGCGTTTTGACTGAGCATGCGCGGACAATAGCAGGCGCCATTTTGGTTCCTGGCACATACCTCACTAGAGCGCTCGCGATACGGCCAGGTGGAACTGGGACTCCAATCAATATAGGAGTTTTCCCCCCACGTGATCGTGATTAGTGTTGAGCGAACAGTTCGAGCATAGTTCGGGTTCGTACCAAATTTTGGGGTGTTCGGGACACAGACCCGAACCCAAACATTTTCAAAAAAGTTCGGGTCCGTTGTTCGGCGATTACTTCCCGCTTTCTGAAGGGCTGCACAGCAGCCAATCAGCTAGCGTTTTACTTCTTGCACTAAGAGCCCATCACAGCCATGCCTACTAATGGCATGGCTGTGATTGGCTAAGTGCAGCATGTGACCCAGCCTCTATTTAAGCTGGAGTCATGTAGCGACGCACGTCACACTGCTCTGATTAGTGTAGGGAGAGGATGCAGCTTCTGTGAGGGCGAGATTAGGCAGGGAAAACTCAGCAACAGCACGTAATGAACTGATCGATCAACAGCTGTGAATGATTGAACTTCTGCTAGTTACTTGCTCACTGGTTTTTAGACTGCACAGAGCGTTTTCTGTCACTTATTTTCTGGGGTGATCGGCGTCCATTTTGTGACTTGTGGTGCACTAGAACAAGCTGCCACCAAGTCCATCAATCCATCAATACTAGATTTTTTTGCCATATCCTACATCAGGGGCTTGGCTGTGCTAATTGTCACCCCTAGAAACTCAGGATAGCAATTTCTATATTAGGATATTAGAAGGAGTTAAATACAATTGGCAAAATACCAATCCCCTAAATCTGGTGTTCCAGCTTTGGCTAGCCAAGTATAATACTGTCTGCTGTCTGGCAAAGGATAGATTATTTTCTGTGGTGAAATTCAATTGCCAAAATAGCAATACCATAAATCAATGGTTTCAGCTGTGGCTGGCCAAGTTTCATAGTGTCCTGCAAATTTTATATTTTGTTCTGGGTGAAATTCAATTGCCAAAATAGCAATACCATAAATCATTGGTTTCAGCTGTGGCTGGCCAAGTTTCATAGTGTCCTGCAAATTATATATTTTGTTCTGGGGTGAAATTCAATTGCCAAAATGGCAATACCCTGAATCTGGTGTTCGAGCTGTTGCAGGCCAAGTGTAAATCTGTCCATAAAAGGATACATTTCATCCAGGGCCTAAATACTAGCCCTAAAAGAGATATTCCCCTAAATCAGTGGTTACTGCTGTGCCTGGATTAGTGTAATACGCTACATAAATAAATAGGCAGATAGTGTTAGGTGCCTGTAAAAAAAGGCCTGAATTTGAAATCAATACATTGGGCCAAATATGTTTTTTTCTTATTGTGGTGCTTGGTGAACGGTAACAATGAGGAAAACATCTAGTAAGGGACGCGGACGTGGTCGTGGTGGTGTTAGTGTACCCTCTGGTGCTGGGAGATGACGTGGCCATTCTGCCACAGCCACACGTCCTACTGAACTAACTACCTCAGGTTCCAGTACCCGCCAGAATTTAAAGCGATATTTGGTGGGGCCCAATGCCGTTCTAAGGATGGTAAGGCCTGAGCAGTTACAGGCGCTATTCAATTGGTTGGCTGACAGTGGATCCAGTACGTTCACAACATTATCTCCCACCCAGTCTTCTGCAAAAAGCGCACAGGTGGCTCCTGAAAACCAAGCCCATCAGTCTCTCACATCACCCCCATGCATATCAGGGAAACTGTCTGAGCCTCAAGTTATGCAGCAGTCTCCAATGCTGTTTGAAGACTCTGCTGGCAGGGTTTCCGAAGGGAATCCACCTAGCCCTTCCCCAGTGGTGGAAGACATAGAATGCACTGATGAACAACCACTGATGTCTCCTGATGAAGAGGACATGGGAATACCACCTCATCGAAGTCCGCACGTCTCTGATGATGACGAAACACAGGTGCCAACTGCTGTGTCTTTCTGCAATGTGCAGACCGAACAGGAGGTCAGGGAGGAAGACTGTGTGGAAGACAATGCAGGGGACGATGAGGTCCTAGACCCACATGGAATGAAGGTTGTGCCACAGACTTTCATAGTTCAGAGGAAGAGGCAGTGGTGAGACCGAGCCAACAGCGTAGCAAAAGAGGGAGCAGGGGGCAAAAGCAGACCAGCCGCTGCCCAGAGAGTTCGCCTGCTACTGGCCACCGCCACCAGGGACAAAGCACCCCAAAGGCAGCTTCAAGGGGTTCCCTGGCATGGCACTTCTTTAAACAATGTGCTGACGACAAGACCCGAGTGGTTTGCACGCTGTGCCATCAGATCCTGAAGCGAGGCATTAACGTTCTGAACCTTAGCACAACCTGCATGACCAGGCATCTACATGCAAGGCATGAACTTTAGTGGAGTAAACACCTTAAAAACAAGGAACTCACTCAAGCTCCCCTGCTCCCTCTTCTGCTGCTGCCTCAGCCTGTTCCTCCGCCTCGGGAGGAACGTTGGCACCTGCCGCCCACCAAACAGAGGATGTGCCACCGACACCGCCACCTGCGTCACCAAGCATCTCCACCATGTCACACGGCAGCGTTCAGCTCTCCATCTCACAAACCTTGGAGAGAAAGTTTAAATTCCCACCTAGCCACCCTCGAGCCTTTGAGCCTGAATGCCAGCATTTCTAAACTACTGGCCTTTGAAATCCTGTCATTCAGGCTGGTGGACACAGACAGCTTCAAACAGCTGATGTCCATGGCTGTCCCACAGTATGTTGTTCCCAGCCGCCACTACTTCTCCAAGACAGCTGTGCCTTCCCGGCACAACCAAGTATCCGATAAAATCAAGTGTGCACTGTGCAACGCCATCTGTGGCAAGGTCCACCTAACCACAGATACGTGGACCAGTAAGCACGGCCAGGGACGCTATATCTCCCTAACTGCACACTGGGTAAATAAAGTGGCGGCTGGGCCCCAGGCGGAGAGTTCCTTGGCGCACTTCCTTCCGCCACCAAGGATCGCAGGGCATCATTCTTTGCCTCCTGTAGCCTCCTCCTCCTACTTGGCTTCCTCCTCCTCTGCTTCCACCAGCTCATCTAGTCAGCCACACACCTTCACCACCAACTTCAGCACAGCCCGGTAAACGTCAACAGGCCATTCTGAAACTCATATGTTTGGGGGACAGGCCCCACACCGCGCAGGAGTTGTGGCGGGGTATTGAACAACAGACCGACAAGTGGTTTCTGCCGGTGGGCCTCAAGCCCGGCCTGGTGGTATGGGATAATCGGCGAAATCTCGTCGCAGCTCTGGGACTACCCGGTTTGACGCACATCCCTTGCCTGGCGCATGTGCTTAATTTGGTGGTGCAGAAGTTCATTCACAACTACCCCGACATGTCAGAGCTGCTGCATAAAGTGCGGGCCGTCAGTGCACGCTTCCGGCGTTCACATCCTGCCGCTGCTCGCCTGTCTGCGCTACAGGGGAACTTCGGCCTTCCCGCTCACTGCCTCATATGCGACGTGCCCACCAGGTAGAACTCCACCTTGCACATGCTGGAGAGAGTGTGTGAGCAGCAGCAGGCCATAGTGGAGTTTCAGCTGCAGCACGCACGCGTCAGTTGCACTGCGGAACAGCACCACTTCACCACCAATGATTGGGCCTCCATGCGAGACCTGTGTGCCCTGTTGCGCTGTTTCGAGTACTCCACCAACATGGCCAGTGGCGATGACACCGTTATCAGCGTTACAATACCACTTCTATGTCTCCTTGAGAAAACACTTAGGGCGATGATGGAAGAGGAGGTGGCCCAGGAGAGGAGGAGGAGGAGGAGGAGGATGAGGGGTCATTTTTTGCCACTTTCAGGCCAGTCTGTTAGAAGTGGCTCAGAGGGAGGTTTTTTGCAACTGCAGAGGCCAGGTACAAATGTGGCCAGCCAGGGCCCACTACTGGAGGACGAGGAGGATGAGGAGGAGGTGGAGGAGGATGAGGATGAAGCAGGTTCACAGCGGGGTGGCACCCCACACAGCTCAGGCACATCACTGGTGCATGGCTGGGGGGATACGGAGGACGATGACGATACGCCTCCCACAGAGGACAGCTTGTCCTTACCTCTGGGGAGCCTGGCACACATGAGCAACTACATGCTGCAGTGCCTGCGCAACGACAGCAGAGTTGCGTACATTTTAACGTGTGCGGACTACTGGGTTGCCATCCTGCTGGATCCCCGGTACAAAGACAATGTGCCCTGTCGGGCATTTTCATAGGTATATATATTGATACCTGGTCATATTATATTCAAAATGCATGCTCATTGTCTTTAAGAAACAGTTTGAGCCAAAGTTTTGCTGTGTGGTAGAAACAGGCCAAGATGAAGTCATGCCAAGCTCAATCTGTGTAAAAATACAGAGAGTATTGTGTCTTAAGAGTTATTGCCACAAATGTGGTCTTATCTGTAAGGGAGTACACTGGATTCTCCAGACATGTCTTAGAGAACAAGGCCCATTCATACCATAATGGCCCATAGATCAATAGTGTCAATGAGACTCCAAGTTGTCTATCTTTAGTTGATACAAAATGCCTACATTTATCCTTATCTCTGATTTTCGACGACAAGGGTCAAATGTATATGATGCAAAAATACCCTAGTTAAGTCTTTATGGTATGGTGTTAATAGCTTGCACAACAGTGCCATCCGGAGACAGATATCGATATCGTTACACCATCCTCCATAGTTGCATTATGGGTAAACATGATCTCATAGGATCTTATTACATATGTTTACACCCCTCAATTGATTGGAGAATACTAATCCAGGGGTGGTAATGTTAGATTACAAGAGAGGAGAGAAGGAGGAGGCAAGAAAGAGGAGAAGCTAAGGAACAAAGGAGGAAGCATAGCATTCCAGGAGCCAACACCCAAGATGAAAGCCATGGTGATGGACCATCCAGCTTTCCTAGGAGCAGAAGTGAGATTCCTGCTAGGACTTGGTAAGAAACACAAAGAATGATGTTTCATTTTATTAAGACTATTTAGATAATGTGGGTAAAATCATAGCATCTATGTTGGCGAACATATTAATTTATTTATCATCTCTTTATATGAGATGTAGTCTTAGATATAGAATAATTATGAGCTTTCATTCTACCTGCAGAAGAATCAAGTTTCATAATTTATCAGAGTATTAAATGATTGCATACATATATGCATAGATATAGATATATTGATAGTAGCATTCTTCGCCAAGCTAGATGATAAATTCCCACTGGAAGATTTGTTCCAAGTTCTTCCAATGTCTGTTGTCTTAATAGTCTTACCAGGTTATACAGATATGAAAGTAGTCCAGGATAGGGCAGAAGGATACAGTTATCTCTTCTAAGTTATATCCTTGGATGGATTTGCCCATTCCTGAATTCATGTGAGGTGTAGTTGGTTAGAGGAGGGCAGAATGTAGTTAGCATTCGATATTGGTGTCTAGGATTAGACATGCCCATCCTGATATCATGAGGTTTCCTCTGAACAGAAGTGATGTATATACTGTAATTTAACTTCTTGTTTTGATATCCTAACCAAATAGCTTTGTTATAATGTGACAAGCTGCTCTTACCCACATGTGTTTATTTACTTATTGTGAAGCTTCTGATGCCTGATATCAATGCCATATATATTAATTGGCAGATATCATTTTTATTTACTGATGATAAGCTTGTAATGCTTCATATATCATTGCCATATATATTCCTTGGCATATATTATCGTGTTTATATACTTATTTGTTTATAATCGTGTAACTAATAAGATCTGCATATTTTTATAATATCTGCGTATTATTTAATGTCAAAACTACATCTTTAGCATTAATGTCATCTCTCATGAAAAGAACTTATTATCTGAGGAAATAGTCGGCCTCAGATGTGAATTGTATCAATTGGGTTATCTACAATTCACCAGGTCATAATTTCGACAAGTTATGGAAAATTCTTGATTAATTTTTTTATGACCATAATTAATAATTCTTAATTTAATTATTATAAACCCGACAGCCCACCTTACTACCTGCACTGGAGCGTGATAGGAAGATGCGCGAGTACAAGCGCACGCTGGTAGACACGCTCCTGAGAGCATTCCCAAATGTCACAGGGGAACAGGTGGAAGCCCAAGGTGAAGGCAGAGGAGGAGCAAGAGGTCGCCAACGCAGCTGTGTCACGGCCAGCTCCTCTGAGGGCAGGGTTAGCATGGCAGAAATGTGGAAAGTTTTGTCTCCACGCCACAGCTAACTGCACCACCACCTGATACGGAACGTGTTAGCAGGAGGCAGCATTTCACTAACATCGTTGAACAGTACATCTGCACACCCCTCCACGTACTGACTGATGGTTCGGCCCCATTCAACTTCTGGGTCTCCAAATTGTCCACGTGGCCAGATTTAGCATTTTATGCCTTGGAGGTGCTGGCCTGCTCGGCAGCCAGCGTTTTTCTAAATGTGTATTCAGCACGGCAGGGGCGTCATTACTGACAAACGCAGCCGCCTGTCCACAGCCAACGTGGACAAGCTGACGTTCATAAAAATGAATCAGACATGGATCCCACAGGACCTGTGCCTCCCTTGTGCAGAATAGACATTTATAACTGCCTCCCCTCAACCATGTATTCTTGTACTCCAGGGCACTTCTTTATTGAATCCTCATTTTTTTAACTTTACCATGATCTTGCAGTGCAACCCAAAGTTGAATGAACCTCTCCTCTGTCTGGGTGCTGGGGCGAAATAACTGAAAGTGGCCTTCTCCAGTGGTGGGTGATATGACGCGTGATTCCTTGCTGTGGGACCACTCTCCTCTGTCTGGGTGCTGGAGCCTAAATAACTTAAAGTGGCCTTCTCCAGTGGTGGGTGATATGAGGCATGATTCCTTGCTGTGGGACCTGTATCCTCGGTCTGAGTGCTGGGCCGAAATAACTGAAAGTGGCTTTCTCCAGTGGTGGGTGATATGACGCATGATTCCTTGCTGTGGGACCTGTATCCTCTGTCTGGGTGCTGGAGCCGATATAACTGAAAGTGGCCTTCTCCAATGGTGGGTGATATGACGCATGATTCCTTGCTGTGGGACTTCTCTCCTCTGTCTGGGTGCTGGGGCCGAAATAACTGAAAGTGGCCTTCTCTAGTGGTGGGTGATATGACGCATGATTCCTTGCTGTGGGACCTCTCTCCTCTGTCTGGGTGCTGGGGCCGAAATAACTGAAAGTGGCCTTCTCTAGTGGTGGGTGATATGACGCATGATTCCTTGCTGTGGGACCTCTCTCCTCTGTCTGGGTTCTGGGCCGAAATAACTGAAAGTGGCCTTCTCCAGTGGTGGGTGATATGACGCATGATTCCTTGCTGTGGGACCTCTCTCCTCTGTCTGGGTGCTGGGGCCAAAATAACTGAAAGTGGCCTTCTCCAGTGGTGGGTGATATGAAGCATGATTCCTTGCAGTGGGACCTGTATCCTCGGTCTGGGTGCTGGGGCCGAAATAACTGAAAGTGGCCTTCTCCAGTGGTGAGTGATATGAAGCATGATTCCTTGCAGTGGGACCTGTATCCTCGGTCTGGGTGATGGGCCGAAATAACTGAAAGTGGCCTTCTCCAGTGGTGGGTGATATGAAGCATGATTCCTTGCAGTGGGACCTCTCTCCAATTGATATTGGTTAATTTTTATTAATTTTATTTTATTTTAATTCATTTCCCTATCCACATTTGTTTGGAGGGGATTTACCTACATTTTGCTACCTTTTGCAGCCCTCTAGCCCTTTCCTGGACTATTTTACAGCCTTTTTAGTGCCTAAAAGTTCGGGTCCCCATTGACTTCAATGGGGTTCGGGTTCGGGATAAAGTTCGGGTCGAGTTCGGATCCCGAACCCGAACATTTTCGGGAAGTTCGGCCGAACTTCCCGAACCCGAACTTCAAGATGTTCGCTTATCTCTAATCGTGATTGCACTTTATTATTTCTTCTGATCCTTGTTATGGGCATTTTACCCACATAAATTTACACTTTTGCAATTGTATAGATGTTGGACTATGTTTGTTAGTAACTCTTTAGTGCATATATGATTTCCCTGTCAGTGAGGTTGCACATGATGTGTAATGTTGATTGCACTTTAATACATATATGGTTATCTCTTGGTAGTATGTGCGGTGGTTATAGGTAGGACATTTTCCTATTTACCACTGTACATATAATCAATAAGGTCTGATATCACTTTTCCTAGGATATACCACATTCTGTGATATTATTGTATTCAGCTAGTACAGGCTCCAACCAACTACATCTTCCAGTGGTCCCACTTTTCATGTACTGTGTGGATTTTTATGTGCTTTTATGAAATTTTTGATGTAACAATAAATATATATATTTTTAACATAATTAGTTCTGATCATTATTTTTGGGCATACACATTTATTCAATAGGTGGTATGGTTTGATCATATGGCCCATACAAGTCTGTTTGTAAGTTAGAAATATGATATATCATGTAAACAAAATTAATGCAAGGCTCTTACTAATGTATTGGGATTATCTATATTGCTTCCTTTGCTGGCTTGATTCAATTTTCAATTACATTATACACTGCTCGTATCCAGGCGTCACGACCATCCTGAAATTAATAAGCGGTGGTCGTGCTTGCACACCATAGGAAAAACTGTCAGCCTCTCTGGTGGTTGGGACCGTGAGAACACTTACAGAAACACCTAAGAAAACACGAAAACAAACTATTGTTCTTTTTATATTCTCCCAGGTAAAAAACAAAAAATAATAAAAATGACATAAAATGTCTGACTTATCACAAAAAAAATAGATGCAGACATTATCTAAATGACCAAATGGAAAAAGAAAAGTTATGGCATTTCTAGATGCATGTACTAAATAAATGAAAGATGTGTAAACCTACATAAAGAGCTTTGTTGTTATAACGATGAAGGTGACAACAATTGGCTCTCGGAGCAAGCATTTTATTTTTAGCCATCAACATTTCATTATGGAAATTCAGCTTTTTGTGTATGTAGTCTCAAAATGCCAACCTAGGATTCATCTAGAGCAAATGATAGCCACCCTGGTACTCAGCAGGGTGGCCAAACGGTTAAGGTTTTGGAAATAGAATCCATTAGATGTGTATCCATGTGGGTGTGAACACATTTCCAAGTGTGAGGTTTATCTTTAGGAGGTCTGTCACGTCACAAGAACTTTCCCCTGTCGTATAAATGAACCTTATGTTATGACCAAGACATGAATTCCTTGGCTTTATAGTCAAAATTGCTATTTAAAGAAAAGATAATTAGGTTTTACAGTTAGTTCATAAAGATAGAAATGGTTTAAACCTATATAAAGAGCAGTGGTGTTATAACTGCAAGCTTTGATGGCAAGCATCTATTTCATAGAATTTCACCAGGATGGCCGAGTGGCCGAGTGGACTTAAGATCCAATGGATGTATATCCGCGTGGGTTCAAACCCCACTCCTGGTAACCCTTTTCTTTGAAACGCTAAGGGTGATGACAACTAACACATTGAGCGAGCTTTTTTCAGCCATCAACATTTCATTAATAATCTTGGGATTTTTGTGTATGTAGTCTCATTATGCCAACCTAGGGTTCAACAAGAGCAAAATATCGCCATTTGTTCATTGTTACTTAGCAGGGTAGCCAAGTGGTTAAGGCTTTGGAAAAAAATCCAATTTTTGTGTATTGATGTGGGCGTGAACCCCTCTCCAAGCGTGGGGATCTTTTTTTGAGTTCTGCCAAGTTTCCTACAAAGGAGCCAATCCGGGAATAAAATTGACGCTATTCTTGCATGGTCATAAAAACTTTCTCCAGTCGCAACAATCATGTTCATGTTGTGACCACTACATAAATTCATTGGCTTCGCACACTCAATTGCCATTTAAGGCAAAGATAATTAAGTTTCAAAGTAATTTCTTAAAGATAGAAATTGTACAAACCTATGTAAAGAGCTGTGGCGTCATAACTGTTACCTTTAATTGCAAGGACAAGGAAAAAACTGCTCACAGACTTTCACCAGGATGGCCGAGTGGTTAAGGGGTTGGACTTAAGATCCAATGGATATGTATCCGCGTGGGTTCAATCCCCACTCCTGGTATATGCATTCATTAAAAATGCTGAAGATAACAACAGTTGCCCCTGGGAGCAAGCATTTTATTATCAGCCATCAAGATTGCATTATGAAACTTTGACTTTTTTTTGGGATGCAGTATCAACATATCAACCTTTGTTTATTGGTACTTTACCACGCTGGCCAAGTGGTTAAGGTTTTGGAAATAAAATCCAATGGATTTGTATCTATTTGGGTGTGAACCCCTCTCCAATTGTGAGGTTTATCTTTGGAATTCTGCCAAGTTTCCTTCAAAGGAGCCAATCCTGGAATAACATTGAAGCTATTTTTGCATGGTCACAAAAACTTTCAACTGTCGCAACAATGAACTTTATGTTATGACCACTGCATAAATTCCTTGGCTTTAAATGCAAATCGCTGCTTAAATCAAAGAAAATTAAGCCTCAAAGTCAGTTCTTGATGAAAGAAATTGTATAAACCTACATAAAGAGCTTTGTTGTTATAACGGTTAAAACGATGAAGGTGACAACAATTGGCCCTCGGAGCAAGCATTTTATTTTTAGCCATCAACATTTCATTAAGGAAATTCAGCTTTTTGTGTATGTAGTCTCAAAATGCCAACCTAGGATTCATCTAGAGCAAATGATAGCCACCCTGGTACTCAGCAGGGTGGCCAAACGGTTAAGGTTTTGGAAATAGAATCCATTAGATGTGTATCCATGTGGGTGTGAACACCTTTCCAAGTGTGAGGTTTATCTTTAGGAGGTCTGTCACGTCACAAGAACTTTCCCCTGTCGTATAAATGAACCTTATGTTATGACCAAGACATGAATTCCTTGGCTTTATAGTCAAAATTGCTATTTAAAGAAAAGATAATTAGGTTTTACAGTTAGTTCATAAAGATAGAAATGGTTTAAACCTATATAAAGAGCAGTGGTGTTATAACTGCTAGCTTTGATGGCAATCATCTATTTCATAGAATTTCACCAGGATGGTCAAGTGGTTAATGTAGAAAAGAATGGTTCCTGGACACCACTTTACTTTGTTCAATATAGATTTATTTCATACATAGATAGCGGAATGCCAGTAATAAAAGGTCGACGTTTCGGCATAGACGCCTTCATCAGAACACTGGAAGTGCCGCAGTATGGGAATGGGTAGATGGCTCTATGGCCTCGATGGCTAATTTGGTGGGGCAGTGTCTCTGCCGCTTGGCTGCCAAACCATGGCAGCCAAAGCGGCAGAGACACTGCCCCACCAAATTAGCCATCGAGGCCATAGAGCCATCTACCCATTCCCATACTGCGGCACTTCCAGTGTTCTGATGAAGGCGTCTATGCCGAAACGTCGACCTTTTATTACTGGCATTCCGCTATCTATGTATGAAATAAATCTATATTGAACAAAGTAAAGTGGTGTCCAGGAACCATTCTTTTTCTACATGAACATTTGGCTTAAGGAACCATTCCCTGAGACCCGCGTCCACTAACTGGAGCGCTACCCAACCTGTATTCAAATTGGTCAAGTGGTTAAGGTGTTGAACTTAATATCCAATGGATGTATATCCGCGTGGGTTCAAACCCCACTCCTGGTAACCCTTTTCTTTGAAACGCTAAGGGTGATGACAACTAACACATTGAGCGAGCTTTTTTCAGCCATCAACATTTCATTAATAATCTTTGGATTTTTGTGTATGTAGTCTCATTATGCCAACCTAGGGTTCATCAAGAGCAAAATATCGCCATTTGTTCATTGTTTATTAGCAGGGTAGCCAAGTGGTTAAGGCTTTTGAAAAAAATCCAATGGATGTGTATTGATGTGGGTGTGAACCCCTCTCCAAGCGTGGGGATCTTTTTTTGAGTTCTGCCAAGTTTCCTACAAAGGAGCCAATCCGGGAATAAAATTGACGCTATTCTTGCATGGTCATAAAAACTTTCTCCAGTCGCAACAATGATGTTCATGTTGTGACCACTACATAAATTCATTGGCTTCGCACACTCAATTGCCATTTAAGGCAAAAATAATTAAGTTTCAAAGTAATTTCTTAAAGATAGAAGTTGTACAAACCTATGTAAAGAGCTGTGGCGTCATAACTATTACCTTTAATTGCAAGGAAAAAACAGCTCACAGAATTTCACCAGGATGGCCGAGTGGTTAAGGCGTTGGACTTAAGATCCAATGGATATGTATCCGCGTGGGGTCAATCCCCACTCCTGGTATATGCATTCATTAAAAATGCTGAAGATAACAACAGAAGATATCTATTTGGGTGTGAACCCCTCTCCAATTGTGAGGTTTATCTTTGGAATTCTGCCAAGTTTCCTTCAAAGGAGCCAATCCTGGAATAACATTGAAGCAATTTTTGCATGGTCACAAAAACTTTCAACTGTCGCAACAATGAACTTTATGTTATGACCACTGCATAAATTCCTTGGCTTTAAATGCAAATCGCTGCTTAAATCAAAGAAAATTAAGCTTCAAAGTCAGTTCTTGATAGAAAGAAATTGTATAAACCTACATAAAGAGCTTTGTTGTTATAACGGTTAAAACGATGAAGGTGACAACAATTGGCCCTCGGAGCAAGCATTTTATTTTTAGCCATCAACATTTCATTATGGAAATTCAGCTTTTTGTGTATGTAGTCTCAAAATGCCAACCTAGGATTCATCTAGAGCAAATGATAGCCACCCTGGTACTCAGCAGGGTGGCCAAACGGTTAAGGTTTTGGAAATAGAATCCATTAGATGTGTATCCATGTGGGTGTGAACACCTTTCCAAGTGTGAGGTTTATCTTTAGGAGGTCTGTCACGTCACAAGAACTTTCCCTGTCGTATAAATGAACCTTATGTTATGACCAAGACATGAATTCCTTGGCTTTATAGTCAAAATTGCTATTTAAAGAAAAGATAATTAGGTTTTACAGTTAGTTCATAAAGATAGAAATGGTTTAAACCTATATAAAGAGCAGTGGTGTTATAACTGCTAGCTTTGATGGCAATCATCTATTTCATAGAATTTCACCAGGATGGCCGAGTGGTTAAGGCGTTGGACTTAAGATCCAATGGATGTATATCCGCGTGGGTTCAAACCCCACTCCTGGTAACCCTTTTCTTTGAAACGCTAAGGGTGATGACAACTAACACATTGAGCGAGCTTTTTTCAGCCATCAACATTTCATTAATAATCTTTGGATTTTTGTGTATGTAGTCTCATTATGCCAACCTAGGGTTCATCAAGAGCAAAATATCGCCATTTGTTCATTGTTACTTAGCAGGGTAGCCAAGTGGTTAAGGCTTTGGAAAAAAATCCAATGGCTGTGTATTGATGTGGGTGTGAACCCCTCTCCAAGCGTGGGGATCTTTTTTTTGAGTTCTGCCAAGTTTCCTACAAAGGAGCCAATCCGGGAATAAAATTGACGCTATTCTTGCATGGTCATAAAAACTTTCTCCAGTCGCAACAATGATGTTCATGTTGTGACCACTACATAAATTCATTGGCTTCGCACACTCAATTGCCATTTAAGGCAAAGATAATTAAGTTTCAAAGTAATTTCTTAAAGATAGAAATTGTACAAACCTATGTAAAGAACTGTGTCGTCATCACTGTTACCTTTAATTGCAAGTAAAAAACAGCTCACAGACTTTCACCAGGATGGCCGAGTGGTTAAGGCGTTGGACTTAAGATCCAATGGATATGTATTTGCGTGGGTTCAATCCCCACTCCTGGTATATGCATTCATTAAAAATGCTTAAGATAACAACAGTTGCCCCTGGGAGCAAGCATTTTATTATCAGCGATCAAGATTGCATTATGAAACTTTGACTTTTTTTTGGGATGCAGTATCAACATATCAACCTTTGTATATTGGTACTTTACCACGCAGGCCAAGTGGTTAAGGTTTTGGAAATAAAATCCAATGGATTTGTATCTATTTGGGTGGGAACCCCTCTCCAATTTTGAGGTTTATCTTTGGAATTCTGCCAAGTTTCCTTCAAAGGAGCCAATCCTGGAATAACATTGAAGCTATTTTTGCATGGTCACAAAAACTTTTAACTGTCGCAACAATGAACTTTATGTTATGACCACTGCATAAATTCCTTGGCTTTAAATGCAAATCGCTGCTTAAATCAAAGAAAATTAAGCTTCAAAGTCAGTTCTTGATGAAAGAAATTGTATAAACCTACATAAAGAGCTTTGTTGTTATAACGGTTAAAACGATGAAGGTGACAACAATTGGCCCTCGGAGCAAGCATTTTATTTTTAGCCATCAACATTTCATTATGGAAATTCAGCTTTTTGTGTATGTAGTCTCAAAATGCCAACCTAGGATTCATCTAGAGCAAATGATAGCCACCCTGGTACTCAGCAGGGTGGCCAAACGGTTAAGGTTTTGGAAATAGAATCCATTAGATGTGTATCCATGTGGGTGTGAACACCTTTCCAAGTGTGAGGTTTATCTTTAGGAGGTCTGTCACGTCACAAGAACTTTCCCCTGTCGTATAAATGAACCTTATGTTATGACCAAGACATGAATTCCTTGGCTTTATAGTCAAAATTGCTGTTTAAAGAAAAGATAATTAGGTTTTACAGTTAGTTCATAAAGATAGAAATGGTTTAAACCTATATAAAGAGCAGTGGTGTTATAACTGCTAGCTTTGATGGCAATCATCTATTTCATAGAATTTCACCAGGATGGTCAAGTGGTTAATGTAGAAAAAGAATGGTTCCTGGACACCACTTTACTTTGTTCAATATAGATTTATTTCATACATAGATAGCGGAATGCCAGTAATAAAAGGTCGAAGTTTCGGCATAGACGCCTTCATCAGAACACTGGAAGTGCCGCAGTATGGGAATGGGTAGATGGCTCTATGGCCTCGATGGCTAATTTGGTGGGGCAGTGTCTCTGCCGCTTTGGCTGCCAAACCATGGCAGCCAAAGCGGCAGAGACACTGCCCCACCAAATTAGCCATCGAGGCCATAGAGCCATCTACCCATTCCCATACTGCGGCACTTCCAGTGTTCTGATGAAGGCGTCTATGCCGAAACGTCGACCTTTATTACTGGCATTCCGCTATCTATGTATGAAATAAATCTATATTGAACAAAGTAAAGTGGTGTCCAGGAACCATTCTTTTTCTACATGAACATTTGGCTTAAGGAACCATTCCCTGAGACCCGCGTCCACTAACTGGAGCGCTACCCAACCTGTATTCAAATTGGTCAAGTGGTTAAGGTGTTGAACTTAATATCCAATGGATGTATATCCGCGTGGGTTCAAACCCCACTCCTGGTAACCCTTTTCTTTGAAACGCTAAGGGTGATGACAACTAACACATTGAGCGAGCTTTTTCAGCCATCAACATTTCATTAATAATCTTTGGATTTTTGTGTATGTAGTCTCATTATGCCAACCTAGGGTTCATCAAGAGCAAAATATCGCCATTTGTTCATTGTTACTTAGCAGGGTAGCCAAGTGGTTAAGGCTTTGGAAAAATCCAATGGATGTGTATTGATGTGGGTGTGAACCCCTCTCCAAGCGTGGGGATCTTTTTTGAGTTCTGCCAAGTTTCCTACAAAGGAGCCAATCCGGGAATAAAATTGACGCTATTCTTGCATGGTCATAAAAACTTTCTCCAGTCGCAACAATGATGTTCATGTTGTGACCACTACATAAATTCATTGGCTTAGCACACTCAATTGCCATTTAAGGCAAAAATAATTAAGTTTCAAAGTAATTTCTTAAAGATAGAAGTTGTACAAACCTATGTAAAGAGCTGTGGCGTCATAACTATTACCTTTAATTGCAAGGAAAAACAGCTCACAGAATTTCACCAGGATGGCCGAGTGGTTAAGGCGTTGGACTTAAGATCCAATGGATATGTATCCGCGTGGGGTCAATCCCCACTCCTGGTATATGCATTCATTAAAAATGCTGAAGATAACAACAGAAGATATCTATTTGGGTGTGAACCCCTCTCCAATTGTGAGGTTTATCTTTGGAATTCTGCCAAGTTTCCTTCAAAGGAGCCAATCCTGGAATAACATTGAAGCAATTTTTGCATGGTCACAAAAACTTTCAACTGTCGCAACAATGAACTTTATGTTATGACCACTGCATAAATTCCTTGGCTTTAAATGCAAATCGCTGCTTAAATCAAAGAAAATTAAGCTTCAAAGTCAGTTCTTGTAGAAAGAAATTGTTTAAACCTACATAAAGAGCTTTGTTGTTATAACGGTTAAAACGATGAAGGTGACAACAATTGGCCCTCGGAGCAAGCATTTTATTTTTAGCCATCAACATTTCATTATGGAAATTCAGCTTTTTGTGTATGTAGTCTCAAAATGCCAACCTAGGATTCATCTAGAGCAAATGATAGCCACCCTGGTACTCAGCAGGGTGGCCAAACGGTTAAGGTTTTGGAAATAGAATCCATTAGATGTGTATCCATGTGGGTGTGAACACCTTTCCAAGTGTGAGGTTTAGGAGGTCTGTCACGTCACAAGAACTTTCCCCTGTCGTATAAATGAACCTTATGTTATGACCAAGACATGAATTCCTTGGCTTTATAGTCAAAATTGCTATTTAAAGAAAAGATAATTAGGTTTTACAGTTAGTTCATAAAGATAGAAATGGTTTAAACCTATATAAAGAGCAGTGGTGTTATAACTGCTAGCTTTGAAGGCAAGCATCTATTTCATAGAATTTCACCAGGATGGTCGAGTGGCCGAGTGGCCGAGTGGACTTAAGATCCAATGGATGTATATCTGCGTGGGTTCAAACCCCACTCCTGGTAACCCTTTTCTTTGAAACGCTAAGGGTGATGACAACTAACACATTGAGCGAGCTTTTTTCAGCCATCAACATTTCATTAATAATCTTTGGATTTTTGTGTATGTAGTCTCATTATGCCAACCTAGGGTTCATCAAGAGCAAAATATCGCCATTTGTTCATTGTTACTTAGCAGGGTAGCCAAGTGGTTAAGGCTTTGGAAAAAAATCCAATGGTTGTGTATTGATGTGGGCGTGAACCCCTCTCCAAGCATGGGGATCTTTTTTTGAGTTCTGCCAAGTTTCCTACAAAGGAGCCAATCCGGGAATAAAATTGACGCTATTCTTGCATGGTCATAAAAACTTTCTCCAGTCGCAACAATGATGTTCATGTTGTGACCACTACATAAATTCATTGGCTTCGCACACTCAATTGCCATTTAAGGCAAAGATAATTAAGCTTCAAAGTAATTTCTTAAAGATAGAAATTGTACAAACCTATGTAAAGAGCTGTGGCGTCATAACTGTTACCTTTAATTGCAAGGAAAAAACGGCTCACAGAATTTCACCAGGATGGCCGAGTGGTTAAGGCGTTGGACTTAAGATCCAATGGAGCCAATCCTGGAATAACATTGAAGCTATTTTTGCATGGTCACAAAAACTTTCAACTGTCGCAACAATGAACTTTATGTTATGACCACTGCATAAATTCCTTGGCTTTAAATGCAAATCGCTGCTTAAATCAAAGAAAATTAAGCTTCAAAGTCGGTTCTTGATGAAAGAAATTGTATAAACCTACATAAAGAGCTTTGTTGTTATAACGGTTAAAACGATGAAGGTGACAACAATTGGCCCTCGGAGCAAGCATTTTATTTTTAGCCATCAGCATTTCATTATGGAAATTCAGCTTTTTGTGTATGTAGTCTAAAAATGCCAACCTAGGATTCATCTAGAGCAAATGATAGCCACCCTGGTTCTCAGCAGGGTGGCCAAACGGTTAAGGTTTTGGAAATAGAATCCATTAGATGTGTATCCATGTGGGTGTGAACACCTTTCCAAGTGTGAGGTTTATCTTTAGGAGGTCTGTCACGTCACAAGAACTTTCCCCTGTCGTATAAATGAACCTTATGTTATGACCAAGACATGAATTCCTTGGCTTTATAGTCAAAATTGCTATTTAAAGAAAAGATAATTAGGTTTTACAGTTAGTCCATAAAGATAGAAATGGTTTAAACTTATATAAAGAGCAGTGGTGTTATAACTGCTAGCTTTGATGGCAAGCATCAATTTCATAGAATTTCACCAGGATGGCCGAGTGGTTAAGGCGTTGGACTTAAGATCCAATGGATGTATATCCGCGTGGGTTCAAACCCCACTCCTGGTAACCCTTTTCTTTGAAACGCTAAGGGTGATGACAACTAACACATTGAGCGAGCTTTTTTCAGCCATCAACATTTCATTAATAATCTTTGGATTTTTGTGTATGTAGTCTCATTATGCCAACCTAGGGTTCATCAAGAGCAAAATATCGCCATTTGTTCATTGTTACTTAGCAGGGTAGCCAAGTGGTTAAGGCTTTGGAAAAAATCCAATGGATGTGTATTGATGTGGGTGTGAACCCCTCTCCAAGCGTGGGGATCTTTTTTGAGTTCTGCCAAGTTTCCTACAAAGGAGCCAATCCGGGAATAAAATTGACGCTATTCTTGCATGGTCATAAAAACTTTCTCCAGTCGCAACAATGATGTTCATGTTGTGACCACTACATAAATTCATTGGCTTCGCACACTCAATTGCCATTTAAGGCAAAGATAATTAAGTTTCAAAGTAATTTCTTAAAGATAGAAATTGTACAAACCTATGTAAAGAGCTGTGGCGTCATAACTGTTACCTTTAATTGCAAGGAAAAACGGCTCACAGACTTTCACCAGGATGGCCGAGTGGTTAAGGCGTTGGACTTAAGATCCAATGGATATGTATCCGCGTGGGTTCAATCCCCACTCCTGCTATATGTATTCATTAAAAATGCTGAAGATAACAACAGTTGCCCCTGGGAGCAAGCATTTTATTATCAGCCATCAAGATTGCATTATGAAACTTTGACTTTTTTTTGGGATGCAGTCTCAACATATCAACCTTTGTTTATTGGTACTTTACCACGCTGGCCAAGTGGTTAAGGTTTTGGAAATAAAATACAATGGATTTGTATCTATTTGGGTGTGAACCCCTCTCCAATTGTGAGGTTTATCTTTGGAATTCTGCCAAGTTTCCTTCAAAGGAGCCAATCCTGGAATAACATTGAAGCTATTTTTGCATGGTCACAAAAACTTTCACCTGTCGCAACAATGAACTTTATGTTATGACCACTGCATAAATTCCTTGGCTTTAAATGCAAATCGCTGCTTAAATCAAAGAAAATTAAGCTTCAAAGTCAGTTCTTGATGAAAGAAATTGTATAAACCTACATAAAGAGCTTTGTTGTTATAACGGTTAAAACGATGAAGGTGACAACAATTGGCCCTCGGAGCAAGCATTTTATTTTTAGCCATCAACATTTCATTATGGAAATTCAGCTTTTTGTGTATGTAGTCTCAAAATGCCAACCTAGGATTCATCTAGAGCAAATGATAGCCACCCTGGTACTCAGCAGGGTGGCCAAACGGTTAAGGTTTTGGAAATAGAATCCATTAGATGTGTATCCATGTGGGTGTGAACACCTTTCCAAGTGTGAGGTTTATCTTTAGGAGGTCTGTCACGTCACAAGAACTTTCCCCTGTCGTATAAATGAACCTTATGTTATGACCAAGACATGAATTCCTTGGCTTTATAGTCAAAATTGCTATTTAAAGAAAAGATAATTAGGTTTTACAGTTAGTTCATAAAGATAGAAATGGTTTAAACCTATATAAAGAGCAGTGGTGTTATAACTGCTAGCTTTGATGGCAAGCATCTATTTCATAGAATTTCACCAGGATGGCCGAGTGGTTAAGGCGTTGGACTTAAGATCCAATGGATGTATATCCGCGTGGGTTCAAACCCCACTCCTGGTAACCCTTTTCTTTGAAACGCTAAGGGTGATGACAACTAACACATTGAGCGAGCTTTTTCAGCCATCAACATTTCATTAATAATCTTTGGATTTTTGTGTATGTAGTCTCATTATGCCAACCTAGGGTTCATCAAGAGCAAAATATCGCCATTTGTTCATTGTTACTTAGCAGGGTAGCCAAGTGGTTAAGGCTTTGGAAAAAATCCAATGGATGTGTATTGATGTGGGTGTGAACCCCTCTCCAAGCGTGGGGATCTTTTTTGAGTTCTGCCAAGTTTCCTACAAAGGAGCCAATCCGGGAATAAAATTGACGCTATTCTTGCATGGTCATAAAAACTTTCTCCAGTCGCAACAATGATGTTCATGTTGTGACCACTACATAAATTCATTGGCTTCGCACACTCAATTGCCATTTAAGGCAAAGATAATTAAGTTTCAAAGTAATTTCTTAAAGATAGAAATTGTACAAACCTATGTAAAGAGCTGTGGCGTCATAACTGTTACCTTTAATTGCAAGTAAAAACAGCTCACAGAATTTCACCAGGATGGCCGAGTGGTTAAGGCGTTGGACTTAAGATCCAATGGATATGTATCCGCGTGGGTTCAATCCCCACTCCTAGTATATGCATTCATTAAAAATGCTGAAGATAACAACAGTTGCCCCTGGGAGCAAGCATTTTATTATCAGCCATCAAGATTGCATTATGAAACTTTGACTTTTCTTTGGGATGCAGTCTCAACATATCAACCTTTGTTTATTGGTACTTTACCACGCTGGCCAAGTGGTTAAGGTTTTGGAAATAAAATACAATGGATTTGTATCTATTTGGGTGTGAACCCCTCTCCAATTGTGAGGTTTATCTTTGGAATTCTGCCAAGTTTCCTTCAAAGGAGCCAATCCTGGAATAACATTGAAGCTATTTTTGCATGGTCACAAAAACTTTCACCTGTCGCAACAATGAACTTTATGTTATGACCACTGCATAAATTCCTTGGCTTTAAATGCAAATCGCTGCTTAAATCAAAGAAAATTAAGCTTCAAAGTCAGTTCTTGATGAAAGAAATTGTATAAACCTACATAAAGAGCTTTGTTGTTATAACGGTTAAAACGATGAAGGTGACAACAATTGGCCCTCGGAGCAAGCATTTTATTTTTAGCCATCAACATTTCATTATGGAAATTCAGCTTTTTGTGTATGTAGTCTCAAAATGCCAACCTAGGATTCATCTAGAGCAAATGATAGCCACCCTGGTACTCAGCAGGGTGGCCAAACGGTTAAGGTTTTGGAAATAGAATCCATTAGATGTGTATCCATGTGGGTGTGAACACCTTTCCAAGTGTGAGGTTTATCTTTAGGAGGTCTGTCACGTCACAAGAACTTTCCCCTGTTGCAGGAAATGGGGGCGTGATGACGTGAATATACTCACGTTGCGTTCTCTCCTCCTGCTCTCCCTCCCTCCCTCCGCGTCTCCGATGCAGCGGGCAGGTTTGATTGCAGCTCGCTGAAAGCTTGCCATCTGCTCTGCTCTGTGAAGCTGCTCTGCTCAGTGAAGTCTCCCTTTGCGTTCATCGAGGACTCCTTACCTCCTGCTTTCTGTTTGCTGCTTGTTGCTGACTGCCTCCGTTCCTCTTCCTTCCGTCCATGCTGCTGTGACCTGCTGTGACCTTTCCTCCTGTGACGGCTCTCCTGCTACGGCTTTGCCTGGCTCTTGGTCCTCCGCCCGCTCCTCCCCCGTCTTCTCCGCTCTGTTGCTCCTGTGCTGGACGTGTCGTTTTCCCCCTGGTTGGGCTGCTCTGTGTCGGCTTCTGCTCGCCTGCTGCTGCTGGGCTGTGTTATCAGCTCCTGTCTGCTGTTTCCTGGGATTGAGCCCGTCGAGTGAGGACGCCTGGGACTCGCCACTGGACACGTGAGACACTTAATGGAAGTGGTGTATGTAATGTATTTGTCCCTGCTTGCTCATATCTAAGTGCCCTGTTTGGTGTTCTACAGAAGATATTTATTTATTCGGACAATGGAAGCACAGGAAATATAAAAAAAAAAAAAGGAGAGAAAAAAGGGGGGAAAAAAAAAAAGGAAAAAAAAAAGGAAAGGAGGAAAAGAAGAAAAAAAAATATATATAAATAAAAATCTTTAGGAAAAAGAAAAAAAAAAAAAAAAAAAAAGGGGAGTAAAAAAAGGGAGTAAGCCCAAAGGAATTTTTTTTAAAAAAAACCCGGGAGTAAAAAGGAGGTCGCGAAGGAAACGAAACGAAATAAAGGGAGAAAGGGAAAGAAGGAATAGGAAAGGGGAAAGGGGGAAAAACAATATAAAACAAAATATATCATACAGCAAAGAACTTTTAAACAAGAAATGGCCCCAAAGCGCCGCTCAATTGACTCCTCTGGAATAAAGCCAGGGTCCAAGATACTAGAGAGTAAAATTGATAAGTTTTTAAAATCGCCCTCTCTAAATGAAAAGGATTTATCTAAAAGGAAACTGTGTGTTAATCCTAAAAAGGGGTTAAAACCCCCAAGCTGAAGAAATCTCAGAGGACGGATCTATAGAGGGTCAGGAAGGAGGGGAAGAAAGCCTGCTAATGCCAACAGAAGTTGAGCATGACCCCTTAGCTTTGGAAGAAATCCTGCGTGCGGTTAAAAATAACGGTATCCTTATGCAGGGGATGTCTACTCAGCTGGGGTCTATGCAGAGTGATATAACCTTGATAAGAGATGAGTTGACAAAAATCCGCGATCGAGTTCTCAACGTGGAAAAATGGTCGACTCTCTGCAAACAGATACTGTCATGTTAAAAACTAAGACTGCGTCCCTGGCTTCAGAAAACTCCCTTTTACAAAATAAGCTGGAGGATCTGGAAAATAGATCAAGGCGTTATAACATCCGTATAGTTGGATTTCCAGAAGGAATTGATGGCCGACAGTTAGTGGAGCAACTTAAGGAATTGATTGTGGAAAACCTGGGTAGCGATCATTTTTCGTCTATGTTTCAAATAGAAAGAGCCCACCGGATCCCAGGGGGAAACCCATCCCAGGGAGGCCGCCGCGAGCGATCTTAATAAAGCTGTTATTGTCAATGGACAGAGACATGATATTGAGAAGAGCAAGAGAATGCTCACCTATTGTCTACCAGGGTTCAAATTTGCTATTCTTTCCTGACTTTGCTCGGCAGACTCAAGAAAAAAGAAGAAGTTTTATTGAGATAAAGAAACGTTTAGCGCCCAAGGATATTAAATATTCTCTACAGTATCCAGCGAAACTGAGAGTGATTTATAATGGGACTTCCCAATTTTTGAAAAACCGCAACAAGTGCTGGACTGGATGGAACAATTGGGCATCTGAAATGTTTCTTCGAAATAAAATGAATTGAAAAGAAGCAGCGGAGGGGAGGGAGGGGGATGGGATGAGTGGGGGAGAATGGCCGGAAGATAGAGGTTTGCTGACTAGATCGGGCGGACCAATAGAGGGGGAGAGGGGAGGGATATTGCTCTGCAGGGAGGGGATGCAATTTTTTTTTTTTTTTTCTTTCTTTCTTCTTTTTCTTTCTTCTTATAATTAATGCCTGTTAGAACCGTTAAAATAGTCTCTTGGAATGTTAGAGGCCTTGGGGAAAGGGTTAAGAGGCAGGCTATCATGGATGCATTAAAGAGATATCTCCCTGCAATTATCTGTATAGTGGAAACTCATCTTACTGATGAGTCTGTGACCCGTCTGATGACGGGATGGCACTCTCAATCATACCATTCAACCTTTAGCAGTGCCTCTAGGGGCGTATCGGTTCTGATTCACAACTCTATAGATTTCTCTCTATTAGAATCCTTTATAGACGATCAGGGTAGATTTATTTTTTTGTATGGTAGGCTCTATGGCCACAGCTATACTCTCGCTTTCTTCTATATACCTCCGCCATTTTCCGTGTATCCACTTATCCAATTATTGCGTTTTTTGGAAAAGAAACCAGAATGTCAGCTTGTGCTGATGGGAGATTTTAACGCTGTTATGGATCCTGAAAAGGACAGATTGTCTCTAGATGTAGAACCGGGAAGTAATATTCGTGGTTCTTCGTTGCCTCAGTTTTGTTTAGAGGTTGGATTGGTGGATATATGGGAATATCTTGGCGGGGGAAAGAGAGTTTACTCCTGTGTTAGTAGAGGGGCAGAGCAATGTCTAGGATTGATTTAGCGCTCACTAACGAGAGAAATTTGAATAATATTAGAAAGATAAGATATGGAGTAAGAACAGTTTCAGACCATTCACCCGTCTTTATTGAGGTTAGTACTGGGGAGGATAAAGATAACATGAGGCTTGGTTTTAGGCTGAATCCATACTGGCTTACCATTATGGATAATTGTCAGTCTATTACAAGACTTGTATCCTCCTTTTGGGAAGTGAATCTCCCATCTGCTAGAATTAATTCAGTTTGGGACGCCTTGAAAGCCTACCTGAGGGGGTTCTTATAAGTGACATTGCGGCTGTGAGGAGAACATTTAGGAAAAAAGAGGATGAATTAGTTAAGATCGCGGCATCCACTACTGAGCGTTTTATTGCCCAACCTAGCGAAAATAATAAAGAAGAGATGCAGAAGGCTAGTTGCTCCTTGGAAGATTTTACTATGGAGAAAGCAAATCACAGACTGTTCTTTAAGGGACAAAAGTATTTCTCAGAGTCTGGACGCCCGGGTAAGCTCCTAGCCAGAATAATTACACAACAGGACAAGAAAAAGAAAGTTATAGCCTCGATTCGTAAGTTAGATGGCGTGACTACATCAGATCCAGAGGAAATTAGAGAGACCTTTTTCAATATTTTTCTCAGATTTATAGAGCTCCTCCTGGACTACCATCTGATTTGGTGAGGCAGTTCCTGGAGAGAATTCATCTTCCAATGATAACGGAAGCCCAAAAAAATTGTTGGAAAGAGAACTGTCTCTCTCAGAGATCCAGGAGGCTTTGGGTTCCATCTCTGGGAACTCGTCACCAGGGTTAGATGGGCTTCCGTACGAATTCTATCGCAAGTATAGGGATGTTATTCTACCTCACTTAATGGAGGTGTTCTCTGAAGCCCTACAGGGAGGGAGCCTACCACAGTCCATGATGGAAGCTTTGATAGTCTTGATTCCTAAAAAGATAAAGATCCGCTGGATCTGAGCTCATATAGACCTATCTCCTTATTGAACTCAGATATTAAGATACTATCTAAAATTCTGGCTGGGAGGTTATCCGGGGTCATGTCCTCTGTTATTCACCCAGATCAAAATGGCTTTATGCCAAAAGGGGCACCCACCATAATCTGCACAGATTCTACACTAACATTCAATCTCCCGGGAGTGGCACCCGCTCTATTCTGTCATTGGATGCCACTAAGGCATTTGACAGAGTCGAGTGGGGGTTCCTCTGGGAGGTGATGAAGAGAATGGGCTTTGGCCCTAAGTTTATGGCAATGGTGCAGTTGTTATATAAATGCCCAGTTGCTAGAATTAGGGTCAATGACACACTGACAGAGAGTTTCAGTACTGGGAAGAGGCACACGCCAAGGATGTCCCCTTTCTCCTCTTTTGTTCAATATTTATATTGAACCGCTTGCAGCTAGCATTAGGCAGGACTCAAAAGTAGTTGGCTTTGGTGTAATGGGGGAGCAGGACCGTATATCTCTTTATGCAGATGATATTTTGTTTTTATCCAGCAAACAGAAATCTCACTCCCTCGAATTATGGAATTGGTCAACCTATTTTCTTCTCCTTCTGGACTTGAGGTTAACTGGGAAAAGACTGCTCTTCTCCCTGTAGATGAATTGCGAGAACCGAGGAAAATTCGATTATTAATCGGTTAATGATCTCTGACTCAATTAAATACCTGGGGATAACAGTGACAGCCAAAATTCAAGATTACCTACAACTTAATTTGCTTCCCTTATTGATAAAAGTGAGATCTAAGATTAAGGTATGGCAAAAATTTTGCCCGCAAGAGCAGATAGAATTTCATTAATAAAAATGGTGGTGCTTCCCCAGGTATTGTATGTTCTTCGCAATTCGCCTGTATGGATAGAAGAGAAGTATTTTAGGTTGATAGAGCGAATGCTCAATGATCTGCTCTGGGGAGAAAGCGTGTGAGACTAAAGGCGCTATATTTTTCTATGCCCTACAATCGGGAGGTTTGAACCTCCCCTATTTTAGGGGCTACTATATGGCTTCCCAACTCAGCTTTTTTATGACTGGGAAAATAGCCATCTTTGTAGAAAATTGGTAAAGGACTCAGGTTTTTCTGATTTTTTACAGTACTAGAGTCCGATTATTTAGCTAATATTCAAATTGGATATAAATTTTTTTGCAGGATGGCTATTAAAGCTTGGTTGGTTATAAAGCGCTGGTTTAAAGTGGAGACATTATTAATCTGTACCCCATTATGGTACAATCAAAAACTTCTGAACCTAGAGGACCCAAATTGTAGGGAATATTGGAGGAGGAAAAATATACAATATGTACATCAGGTGGTTAGAAATGGTCAGATCCTGTCGTATATGGAGCTAAAACAAAAGCTAAATGTAGGTGAGGTGGTCTGGTATGCCTATTTTCAATTGAGGTCGGCACTATTTAGCACTGCTGCTAGTCATTTACTTAATATAGACACCCCTGAATTTTTGCACAATTTGATTAGTAAGAAAGGATGTATGAAAGTTAAACTTTCACATTGCTATAGACACTTGATGAAAAATTTTTTTATGGATTGTCTTTCTCCAGGACAGAGATCCTGGTCTGTTTTATTGTCTGAGGTGGGTTCCCCGGACTGGGAGAACATAGGTGAAGGTTTAAGATTGGTTTCTCACAATTTCAACCATGTTGTTGTTCAGTTTAATATTATTCACAAAATATATCTTACACCCTTATGGCTTCACAGGAGAGGATTTAGAACTTCTTCGGACTGCCCTCGCTGCGGAGACCCCGGGCAGATCATCTTCATCTGTTCTGGGGTTGTCCGACAGCAAATAAGTATTGGAGAATGGTTCAAATAGTTCTGGTTCAGAGACTTGGTTTGAATATTCCTCTATCTCCAAAGATATGGGTCCTTGGTGATCTATCGGAAGTTAATTGCCAGCCCCCTAACCGCCAATTGCTGATCAAAGTGATGTTTTTGGCCAGGCTTCTTATAGCCAGAGAATGGTGCTCCTCCTCCGTTTTAGAATGCAACCACTGGCTGAATTTAGTTAAGAAGGTGAAAAGCTATGAGAAGGTGTTGTACAGACAAAGAGGTGTGTCCATCAAATGGAGTAGTATCTGGAGGAATTGGGGCAACTAAGAGGCTTAGCTATTTATTTACTTATTTATTTATTTATTTATTTATTTATTTATTTTTTTCCCCTGCAGGGTTGGGAGGGGGGGGAGGCGGGTTGGTAGGATGGGATAGTTAGGTTTAACTTTGCATTGTTAGAATCTTTTTTTGGATTGTATGACGTATAAACCTTAAAATAAAAAAAAATATATAATATAAAAAAAAAAAGAACTTTCCCCTGTCGTATAAATGAACCTTATGTTATGACCAAGACATGAATTCCTTGGCTTTATAGTCAAAATTGCTATTTAACCCCTTAAGGACGAAGGGCGTACATGTACGCCCTTGCGTCCTGGTACTTAAGGACCAAGGGTGTACATGTACGCCCTGTGAATTTCCGATCACCACTGCGCACGTGGCGGTGATCGGAACAAGATGCCTGCTGAAATCAATCAGCAGGCATCTTGGCAAAATGCCCAGGGGGGTCCTGTGACCCCCCCCATGTCGGCGATCGCAGAAAACCGCAGGTCAATTCAGACCTGCGGTTTTCTGCGGTTCCGGGGCAGACGCTAACCGCCGGAGCTTCTCCCCCCTGCACACTGCCTGTCCTCGCGCCGTTGGATCCAGACGCCCGTCGCCCAGCCGGACCCATCGCACCCCAGGAGGACCCCATCCCACCCAGCAGACCCCCGATCAGCCCCAGCAGCTCACCCAGCCACCGACAGCCCCAGCCATCCACAGCCCCAGACACCAGTGTTCCAGCCCCAGCCAGCCCCAGCAGCAGCAGCAGCAGCATCTGAGTAAGTGCACCTGGGTGTCTGGGGTCCACAGCACTTAGTTGTGTGACCCTAGACCCCCCCCAGGGGTGCAATCTTTTCCTTTTTTTTTAGTTAGGTTTTTTTTTTTTTAGTTAGTTTAGTGAGCGAACACCTGGCCCCACACACACGCACACTTGAATAAAGTTTTGTTTACACACACGCACACACACACGCACAACACACACACCCATGGACCGCCGGCTGTTCACGGTGGAGGAGGCATACGCCCAGATGCTCTCCGACACCGAGAGCGCCAGTGAGGATGAGGATGACCCCACATTCCTCCTGTCATCCGCATCCTCCTCATCATCATCTGATGATGATGAGCCCCCAAGGCGGCAGAGACGCCGCCAGGCGGAGCCAGGGTCCCCACATGCTAGGGACCCCGTGGCCAGCACTAGTACGAGCAGCCCTGGGACTCGTACTAGTTTTCCGACCCACCAGCCAAGTGCACCTGAGCCCCCTTCAGGTGAATGAGTCTGGTGCATCCCAGTGGACTATCAGCCTGCGATTCCTGAATTTGTTGGCAATCCAGGAATCCAGATTCCCACAGTGGGATTTACTGAAATAGACTATTTTAGTTTTTTTCAGTAACCCACTTGTGAATCTGATGGTGGAGCAGACGAATCTGTACGCCCAACAGTTCGTCGCTCAGCACCCAGGCTCTTTTTGGCCAAGCCCGGTGGCTGGACGCCAGTCAGTGCAGCCGAAATGAGGACATTTTGGGGCCTCGTGCTGCACATGGGCCTGGTCAAAAAACCAAGTGCCAGGCATTACTGGAGTGGGGACGTCCCTTACCAGACCCCACTGTACAGTATGGCTATGGCACGTACCCGGTTTGAGGCCATACGGAAATGTCTGCATTATGCAAATAATGCAGCATGTCCCCCGAGGTGATCCTGCCTATGACCGGCTGTACAAGATACGGCCGATCATAGATCACTTTGGGGCCGCATTTGCGCAGGCCTACGTACCTGGAAGGGAGGTCGCGGTTGATGAGTCTCTCGTTGCTTTCAAGGGGAGACTCATTTTCCGCCAATACATTCCCAGCAAGCGAGCGAGGTATGGCGTGAAACTATACAAAATTTGTGAGAGTACCTCAGGGTACACTTACAAATTTCGTGTTTACGAGGGACGAGATTCCCGTATTCAACCCCAGAATGTCCCCCACTCTGGGTGTTAGCGGGAAACTTGTGTGGGACCTTGTGCACCCACTGCTGGATAAGGGTTACCACCTGTACGTGGATAACTTTTATACCAGTATTCCCTTGTTCCAGGCCCTCTCCGCCAGATCCACGTTCGCTCATGGGACCGTGCGGAAAAATCATCGCGGCCTCCCTACCCACCCCTCCAGGTACCTATCCCCAGGGGTGAGACCCGTGCCCTTACTAGCGACAACCTGTTGCTGGTCAGATATAAGGACAAGAGGGATGTCCTTATGCTGACCACAATCCATGGTAATGGCATCACCCCAGTCTCTGTGCGAGGAACCGCGGCAACGGTCCTCAAACCCGATTGTATCGTCGACTACAATCGGTATATGGGTGGAGTTGATCTATCTGATCAAGTCCTCACACCATATAATGCCATGCGCAAAACCCGGGCATGGTACAAAAAGTAGCGGTCTACTTGGTACAGGTTGCCATGTACAACGCTTTGTACTATCCCGATGCGCTGGCAGCACAGGGACTTTCCTCCAGTTCTATGAGGCAGTCCTCAAGGACCTGATCTTTTCAGACCGGGAAAGAGCAGGTCGGAGTACCTCGGGAATTGAGGCACCCGGGTCGTCCCTGGCCAACATTTTCCAGGTGTGGTCCCCCATACTGGAAAAAAGGGACGATCCCAAAAAAGTGCAGAGTGTGTCGCAAGAGGGGGATCCAGAAATACACCACCACTCAGTGTGACACGTGCCCCGATCATCCGGGCCTCTGCATTGACGGTTGCTTCAGGGAGTATCACACTTCCATGGAGTACTAAATTATTATAATTCCCTACAGTCCCCTAGAAAAAACATAACATTATGGCTCTCAGACTTTGGAAACACGGAAACAACTTTTTTTTTCCATAAATTATTTTATTGTATATAAGTTTTTTTAAAATGTTGTTTTAGTGTATCCAAAGTCTGGGAGCCATACATATTGGGCATCGTCGCGTCCGTAACAATCTTATGTATAATAATAAAATATTACCTAACCCCTCAGATAAACACCCTTTTAAAAAAAAAAAAAAAAAACATGTTAAAAAAAAAAAATTTGTCACCTTAGATCCCAGAAATTATAATAGCACGTCATAAAAAAAATCAAATGCCCCCCCCAAATAGAGCCAATCAAACTGCCATCTCATCCCGCAAAAAATTAGCCCCTAGATAAGACAGTCTCCCAAAAAAAAAAATTATGGCTTCCAGTATGTGGAGGTACAAATTTTTTTTTTTTTCCATATTAGGTATCTACGCGTCCGTAATACTCTGCCCTACAAAAATAACATTAGACCCAGCCTCTCGGATGAACGGCGTTAAAAAAATAAAATAAAAACGGTGCCAAAACAACCATGTTTTGGCAAATTTCCTTTTTAATCCATATTTTCCGGTAATAAAGCAAGGGTTAACAGTCAAACAAAACTAAATAGTTATTGCCCTGATTCTGTAGTTTTCAGAAACACCCCTTATGTGGTCGTAAACTGCTGTATAGCCACAATGCAGGGCATAGAACGAAGGGAACGCCACATGGTTTCTGGAAGGCAGATTTTTATTTTTATACCATGTCCCATTAGAAGCCCCCTGATGTAGCCTAGACTAGAAACTCCAAAAAAGTGACCCCATCTAAAAAACTACACCCCTCAAGGTATTCAAAAATTACTTTACCAACTTTGTTAACCCTTTAGGTGTTCCACAAAATTTAATGGCGTAATTTAGAAAGAATTTTAGAATTTCCATTTTTTGTTATCTTGCCTCAAAAAAGTGTAATATAGAGCAACCAAAAATCATATTTACCCTAAAATAGTCCAAAACAACAACCACCATATCCTGTAGTTTCCTAGATGGGGTCACTTTTATGGAGTTTCTACTCAAGGGGTGCAGCAGGGGGCTTGAAAGGGTACATGGTGTAAATAAACCAGTCCTGCAAAATCTGCCTTCCAAAAACCATATGGCGTTCCCCTTCTTCAATGTCCTCCCGTTTGGCCAAACAGTAGTTTAGGACCACATATGGGGTGTTTCTACAAACTAGAGAAACAGGGCAACCCACATTGAGTTTTGTTTGGCAGGTAACCCTTACTTTATTACTGGAAAAATGGATTATAATGGAAAATTTTACAAAAATCGAAATTCCAAAATTGTTTCTCCATCTTCCATGAACTGTTGTGGAACACCTAAAGGGTTAACAGAGTTTGTAAACCCAGCTTTGAATACCTTGAGGGGTGTACTTTCTTAGATGGAGTCACTTTTTTGGAATTTCTATGCTAGGGTGCATCAGGGGGCTTGCAATAGGACATGGTGTTAAAAAACCAGTCCCGCAAAATCTGCCATTCAAAACCCATATGGCGTTCCCCTCCTTCAATGTCCTCCCGTTTGGCCAAACAGTAATTTAGGACCACATATGGGGTGTTTCTACAAACTAGAGAAACAGGGCAACCCACATTGAGTTTTGTTTGGCAGGTAACCCTTACTTTATTACTGGAAAAAATGGATTATAATGGAAAATTTTCCAAAAATCGAAATTCCAAAATTGTTTCTCCATCTTCCATGAACTGTTGTGGAACACCTAAAGGGTTAACAGAGTTTGTAAACCCAGCTTTGAATACCTTGAGGGGTGTACTTTCTTAGATGGAGTCACTTTTTTGGAATTTCTATGCTAGGGTGCATCAGGGGCTTGCAATAGGACATGGTGTTAAAAAACCAGTCCCGCAAAATCTGCCATTCAAAACCCATATGGCGTTCCCTCCTTCAATGTCCTCCCGTTTGGCCAAACAGTAATTTAGGACCACATATGGGGTGTTTCTACAAACTAGAGAAACAGGGCAACCCACATTGAGTTTTGTTTGGCAGGTAACCCTTACTTTATTACTGGAAAAATGGATTATAATGGAAAATTTTCCAAAAAATCGAAATTCCAAAATTGTTTCTCCATCTTCCATGAACTGTTGTGGAACACCTAAAGGGTTAACAGAGTTTGTAAACCCAGCTTTGAATACCTTGAGGGGTGTACTTTCTTAGATGGAGTCACTTTTTGGAATTTCTATGCTAGGGTGCATCAGGGGGCTTGCAATAGGACATGGTGTTAAAAAACCAGTCCCGCAAAATCTGCCATTCAAAACCCATATGGCGTTCCCCTCCTTCAATGTCCTCCCGTTTGGCCAAACAGTAGTTTAGGACCACATATGGGGTGTTTCTACAAACTAGAGAAACAGGGCAACCCACATTGAGTTTTGTTTGGCAGGTAACCCTTACTTTATTACTGGAAAAATGGATTATAATGGAAAATTTTCCAAAAAATCGAAATTCAGAAATTTTATCTCCATTTTCCATGAACTGGTGTGAAACACCCAAAGGGTTAACAAAGTTTGTACAATCAGTTTTGAATACCTTGAGGGGTGTAGTTTCTAAAATGGCGTCATTTTGGGTGGTTTCTATTATGTAAGCCTCACAAAGTGACCTCAAACCTGGACTGGTCCATAAAAAGTGGGATTTGGAAAATTTCTGAAAAATTTCAAAATTTGCTTCCAAACTTCTAAGGTATGTAACATCCCCAAAAAATAAAATAGCATTTCCCAAATACTCCAAACCTGAAGTAGACATATGGGGAATGTAAAGTCATCACTTTTTTGGGGGGTATTACTATGTATCATAGAAGTGGAGAAACTGAAACTTTAAAATTTGCTAAATTTTGCAAATTTTTGGGTAAAATTTGTATTTTTTATGCAAAAAAAATAAACTTTTTTGACCCAATTTTAGTAGTGTCATGAAGTACAATTTGTGACGAAAAAACAATCTCAGAACGGCCTAGGTAAGTAAAAGCGTTTTAAAGTTTTTCACACTTAAAGTGACAGTGGTCAGATTTTGAAAAAATGGCCTGGTCCTAAGGTGAAAATGAGCCCGGTCCTTAAGGGGTTAAAGAAAAGATAATTAGGTTTTACAGTTAGTTCATAAAGATAGAAATGATTTAAACCTATATAAAGAGCAGTGGTGTTATAACTGCTAGCTTTGATGGCAAGCATCTATTTCATAGAATTTCACCAGGATGGCCGAGTGGTTAAGGCGTTGGACTTACGATCCAATGGATGTATATCCGCGTGGGTTCAAACCCCACTTCATGTAACCCTTTTCTTTGAAACGCTAAGGGTGATGACAACTAACACATTGATCGAGCTTTTTTCAGCCATCAACATTTCATTAATAATCTTTGGATTTTTGTGTATGTAGTCTCATTATGCCAACCTAGGGTTCATCAAGAGCAACATATCGCCATTTGTTCATTGTTACTTAGCAGGCTAGCCAAGTGGTTAAGGCTTTGGAAAAAAATCCAATGGATGTGTATTGATGTGGGTGTGAACCCCTCTCCAAGCGTGGGGATCTTTTTTTGAGTTCTGCCAAGTTTCCTACAAAGGAGCCAATCCGGGAATAAAATTGACGCTATTCTTGCATGGTCATAAAAACTTTCTCCAGTCGCAACAATGATGTTCATGTTGTGACCACTACATAAATTAATTGGCTTCGCACACTCAATTGCCATTTAAGGCAAAGATAATTAAGTTTCAAAGTAATTTCTTAAAGATAGAAATTGTACAAACCTATGTAAAGAGCTGTGGCGTCATAACTGTTACCTTTAATTGCAAGTAAAAAACGCCTCACGGACTTTCACCAGGATGGCCGAGTGGTTAAGGCGTTGAACTTAAGATCCAATGGATATGTATCCGCGTGGGTTCAATCCCCACTCCTAGTATATGCATTCATTAAAAATGCTGAAGATAACAACAGTTGCCCCTGGGAGCAAGCATTTTATTATCAGCCATCAAGATTGCATTATGAAACATTGACTTTTTTTTGGGATGCAGTCTCAACATATCAACCTTTGTTTATTGGTACTTTACCACGCTGGCCAAGTGGTTAAGGTTTTGGAAATAAAATCCAATGGATTTGTATCTATTTGGGTGTGAA
>CM065592.1:351314379-351432964 GCA_033119425.1 Bufotes viridis
AAATAGAACCATTAGATGTGTATCCATGTGGGTGTGAACACCTTTCCAAGTGTGAGGTTTATCTTTAGGAGGTCTGTCACGTCACAAGAACTTTCCCCTGTCGTATAAATGAACCTTATGTTATGACCAAGACATGAATTCCTTGGCTTTATAGTCAAAATTGCTATCTAAAGAAAAGATAATTAGGTTTTACAGTTAGTTCATAAAGATAGAAATGATTTAAACCTATATAAAGAGCAGTGGTGTTATAACTGCTAGCTTTGATGGCAAGCATCTATTTCATAGAATTTCACCAGGATGGCCGAGTGGTTAAGGCGTTGGACTTAAGATCCAATGGATGTTTATCTGCGTGGGTTCAAACCCCACTCCTGGTAACCCTTTTCTTTGAAACGCTAAGTGTGATGACAACTAACACATTGAGCGAGCTTTTTTCAGCCATCAACATTTCATTAATAATCTTTGGATTTTTGTGTATGTAGTCTCATTATGCCAACCTAGGGTTCATCAAGAGCAAAATATCGCCATTTGTTCATTGTTACTTAGCAGGGTAGCCAAGTGGTTAAGGCTTTGGAAAAAAATCCAATGGATGTGTATTGATGTGGGTGTGAACCCCTCTCCAAGCGTGGGGATCTTTTTTTGAGTTCTGCCAAGTTTCCTACAAAGGAGCCAATCCGGGAATAAAATTGACGCTATTCTTGCATGGTCATAAAAACTTTCTCCAGTCGCAACAATGATGTTCATGTTGTGACCACTACATAAATTCATTGGCTTCGCACACTCAATTGCCATTTAAGGCAAAGATAATTAAGTTTCAAAGCAATTTCTTAAAGATAGAAATTGTACAAACTAAAGAGCTGTGGCGTCATAACTGTTACCTTTAATTGCAAGTAAAAAACGGCTCACAGAATTTCACCAGGATGGCCGAGTGGTTAAGGCGTTGGACTTAAGATCCAATGGATATGTATCCGCGTGGGTTCAATCCACACTCCTGGTATATGCATTCATTAAAAATGCTGAAGATAACAACAGTTGCCACTGGGAGCAAGCATTTTATTATCAGCCATCAAGATTGCATTATGAAACTTTGACTTTTTTTTGGGATGCAGAGTGTCCCACGACACCAGGGTCTGCTGTGGGGGGGAGCCTCCAATATTGTCCTCGACTCAACTGGGTGAGCTAGGTAAACCAGGATCTCTTCGGCCAAAACAGTATGATGGCTATCACCGAGGCCTGATCCTGACGGATTTTCATCAATACCCTCGGTATCATGGAAAAGGGAGGGAAGATGTAAGCCAGCCTGAACATCCAGGATATTGACAGAGCGTCTAACGCCAGGGGGTTGTCCTCCCTGTAAAGGGAGCAGAACCTCTCCACCTTGGCATTGAACCTTGCCGCCATGAGATCCACCTCTGGCATACCCACTTGAGGACTATCTGCTTGATTCTCCGGATGTAAAGACCACTCCACCAACGGAAGACCGCGTCTCAGCCCCTATCATATTGAGGGAGCCTTGGATGTGGATCGCAGATAAGTGGGAAGGTACAACTCTGCCTAATCCAGAATCACCCCGATCTCTGACAGGAGTGGAAGTGATCTCGTGCCTCCCTGCTGGTTGATGTAAAGTACCGCAGTCACATTATCTGACTGGACTTTCACCGCTTTGCCCCGGATCTGAGGGGCTAAGTGAAGGAGGGCTAGCCGGATAGCTTGAATCTCGCGGAGATTGGATGAAAGAAGCCACTCCTGAGTAAACCAGGTGCCGTGAACTGGAGAGTCGTCTAGGTGAGCGTCCCAGCCTACTTAGGACGCATCCGTAGTCAATATGACCCAGACTAGCTGGGTCATAGACTTCCCGTCTAAAAGATGGCACCACCATCTGAGGGAATACCGAGTTTGCCAAGTCAGGGAGCACAGGGAGTTTAGCCCAGCAGGGCTGCCATTCCATTTGAAGAGGACCTCCGACTGTAGAGGGCGGAGGTGCCATAGAGCCCAAGGGACTGCTTCCGCAGACGCTGACATGAGCCCCAACATCTTCATGAGAGTCCGGATTGGAACTCGCCGGGGAAAGGAACTTGCCGTGTTCTGAACCCGGAATCTTCTTTCTGGAGTCAACTGGAGCGACATCCCAGTGGAGTCGATTATGAAGCCTAAATATCTTACTGAAGTCGATGGGCTCACGTTCGACTTCTACCAGCTGATGATCCAACCTAGGTGGAACAGAAAGGAGATTGTTACCTGAAGAAGTTGGGTTAGGACCGCTAGAGCAGAGGCTTTCAAAGCCAGTCGTCCAGATAAGGAATGATGGTAAGTCCTTGAAGCCTCAAAGCCGCCACCACAGAACCACCACCTTGGTAAAAGTGTGGGGGGCAGAAGAAATGCCAAAGGGAAGGGCAACAAACAGAAGATGCCTGACGACACCGGACACCTGGACCGTGAACCTGATATACTTCCTGGAACCAGGATGGATCGGGATGTGCAGATATGCATTCTTGAGGTCCAGGGTTGCCATCACGTCTCCAGGATTGATGACGTGAACTACTGACCTGATGGTTTCTACACAAAACTTCACCTTCCTTATAAATCGATTGAAATATCTCAGATCGATAATCATCCGGAGATCTCCTGAAGCCTTGGGAACCAGAAAAACTGGTGAATAGATTCCTAGGCCCCGTTCTCCTGCCGGAACCTCCTCCAGAGCCCTTTGCAAATGTAGTCCTGAATGTAGGCCTCTAGGATTGCCTCCTTGGCAACTTGTAGAAGGTTGATCTTGACAAACCTGTCCAGAGGAATAGAGGTGTTGTTGACTAAATAACCGTTGGAAATGATATTCAGGACCCAGGGATCCGAGATCTCTTGGATCCATTCTTCTGAGAAGTGGGAGAGATGACTCCCGACGGGTACATGAAGCTTAGGAATGGGGAAGCTTATTGGCAGGACGGCAGGAGTAACGGGAATTAACCAAGAGCCTCGAAGAGGCCCGTAGTCAGGAGGTGGATTTTCCATCTTTGGCTCCTCCACGAGAGCACCTCAAAATCTTTCGCTGTGCTCTCCAGTCACTACAAGAGCTTGTTTGCTGGCCAGACCTGCCACAGCGGTCTTGTCTGCCCTGCCCTCGAAATGACTACTGGGGAAGGCTCTTCACCTTCTAGTCTGAAAGGCCCTCCATGATCTTATCTAGCTCCGAACCGAACAAACAGTTGGGCTCGAATGGAAGGCCATATAAGCTGTATTTTGAGGAATTGTCAGCGACCCAAGGCTCAAGCCAAAATGGAATATGGGCCGCCGATCCCAGGGCCATGCTATATATAGGCCCCTGACATTATTTGATAGTATTGTTACAGGGTGCCAAAGGCGCACTTGGTCTCCCATGAGCCACAGACCTGCTGCTTAGCTTCAGGAGCAAGGATCCGTGTTTGGCCTCGTTCCCAGGACTTGCTTTGCTAGCGAGAAGCTCCCTCGCTAGCTTCAACTGGAGCTGTGCGGTATCGCACAAGAAGTCCGTAGCCAGGTTGATGGTCTTGAAAGCAGTATGTCGTCCTGGAAAAAACCTCTGGTTCACATCAACTTGAATTTGATCCAGGCGAGATCGGAGGAACGTAGAGACTTCGAAAGCCACTATGGCTGTGGAAGCGGAAGCCGCAGCTACCGTAACACCCCGTCTTAGTGTGCACTCTGCAAGGGGGTCCTGCAGCTAGACCCATCATCTGCAGGAACCAGAGTGCGCTTGGACAACTTGGCAATAGCCATGTCCACCTTGGGAATGGATCCCCACGAATCCACCAAGGGTTAAGCCATCGTGAGCATGGATTTAAACTTCTTTGTTAAAACAGGACCTTTTCCAGGTTTTTTCCACTCTCTATCATGATAGAGAGGAGGGTCTCATCCGCTCTGAAGACACGATGTGCCCGAGTAGCGGGAACGGGAGGCTCCCCACAGTCAACATCATGGTCCCCCGACCTGATGGACTTGAGCAACTTCTGTGTCTTTCCAGAGGAGAAAACACAAAGTCAGATCCTCCTCATCCGAGGAGGAAGAAACTAAGGAGAACAAGGTCTCTTTACCGGGAAAGAGGTCTCCATAGGGGCCTGGGCACGAATAGGAAGCCTTTCCATCCAGCAGGCCTATGACTCCTTTAATAGAGCCATTGATACATATCCTGCAACGTAGGTTCACTAGAGGTCAGAAACCTCTAACAGCAGCTGTAACACCTGGCTGTAGGTTAAGTCAACAGACCAGGGATTCCTAACCGGTCTCCCAAGCTGGTCTTAGTGGAAAAAGAGAAATGGAGGTTATTTGAGATCAAGCGGAAGGTGATTCCAAATGATCAAAAAAATACAGGCATAGGCGCCTACAGGGGTAGGAAAGCCCAGAAGGTCTGGAAAGGTAGATTAATTGGAAAATTTATAAAGAGAGGCTGCTAGGTGATTTATAGACCCAATAAAACCCACAAGGGATATATAGAGCTATATAGGGATAAATAGATAAGGTTCGGTTTGTGGGGGAGACAAGTGCTGGAACTTATCCAACAGTATCCCCTCTACCTAGACCATCACCACAAGATAGCGCCACCTCTGGTGCACCGTGAGAAAATATGGTGCACCGTGAGAAAAGTATCACGAGGTACTGGACAAATCTATATATATACACACATGTAGAGTGCTTGTCATAAAGGTTTTTTTTATAAAAACATTTGGATCAGAAATTCACTCTTGAGTGTACTCACTTCACAGGGGGGAGTGGTTTGGATAAGCTCAAGACACCAAACCGTACTGACCCCCTCGCCAAAGTCGCTCGTCAGATAGTGAATATTGAAGGCAGCCCAGTCGGTCGGCTTCTTTTCAAATTCTTTATTGAAGTTTGGCTCTACGCGTTTCGGGGTAATCCCCCTTCCTCAGGAGCAATATAATGTGATGTGAAACTAACAACAGTCTTTTTAAATGTGGCAGAACTGGCGCCAATTTTAGGGAGGTGTAACCAAAGTGGGGCGTGTTCCGGTATGTGGAACGCAAATAGACACGTAAGATCCGGAGGATGCTTTGTATAGCACCTGTCCGGAAGTCTATGCGTTCCACAATGTGGAACGCACAGTGATTGAATAGCGATGCAGAACCGAAAGTTGTGTGCGCTCCAACTGTGGAACGCACAACCGGAAGTAGATGCGCTCCAAATTGTGGAACGCACTGCCGGTATATATGAATCTACTGCGATGTTTGAAACAGAACAAAGGGCTGAGCCAGTTCTTTCACATCCACTAAGACTGGAAATCAAGTACATAAATAAACATAACTATACTTAAAATTGCACATAGACAATAATGACAGTTTTTTTGGGGTTGCATGTATATATATATAAAAATATAAATATAGATATGAGTATAAAAAGATAAAAAATATATATATAAAAAAATATATATATAAAAAAATATATATATATATAAAAAATATATTTCCGTGTACCAAATAGCAATAGTGATATACTCACAATCAGAGGGGTATATTCTAAGGGGGTTAAATACATAGATGAAAACGTTTCATGGGCATACGATAATTATGTTCACAAGATGATAAATTCATAATAGAATACGTGTATCAATAGATATATATATATATAAAAAAATCTATAGAGTTAATTGAAGTTTGTTATAAAATAGTGGAATATATAGAAAATAGTGGGAAATATATAAAAATATGTAAAAATATGTAAAAATGTATTGATAATAATACCGCCTGCATATAAACATATATAGAGATATATAGAGAAAGAAGTAGAATTAGTAGTTTACATGTTCTAAGACTTCATTTAGGCCGTGTGGTATTAGAGTGTTCATTTCAAAAATCCAGTACATTTCTTTTTGCATAGTTGCTGGAACGAGCTCTCTACGGCTTCAAGTGGGATCACTTTAAGACCTTTAGGGTCTCCCTGGTGTGCAATAGCGAAATGACGTGACACACTATGATTTGTTACTTGTCTATTTATATTTGATCTATGCTGGTTCATTCTTTCTCTGAGGGCTTGGGTTGTACGGCCTACATAAAAGAAATTACAAGGACATTGTAAAAGATACACAATGTTGGTGCTATTGCACGTCATATGATGTTTAAAATTAATTTTTCTTTTTGGATGGGGAATTGCTATCTCTCTTTCACCCGTTAGTATCATCTCACAGCATTTGCATTTATTCCCCATGCATTTAAAAGCGCCCGGGTGTTTCACAGTATTTTTGTTCTTATGGGTCGGTTTATTGGATCCTAGTGGGGGGCAAGAAGGGGCCAAGATGTTTTTAAGAGTTTTGGCCCTTCGGAATGTTAGAGTGGGGCGCCTCGGTAGTTGTTGTCCTAGTATTGGGTCTTTCAGGAGAAGAGACCAATGCTTCTCTAAGACATTCCTGATAAGATTATGTTTCCTGTTATACCTGGTAATGAGACCAGGTCTAAACTGAATTTTTTCTTTTGTGGTCCTTTGGGTTTTCTAGGCTTTCCTTTTGACTGAGAGTTGATGCTCTTTTGAGGGAATCTTTTAGTACTCGTGAGGATAGCCTTTTTCTTTAAAGCGCGAGTTCAAAATTTCTAGTTGTTCCCCTAGTATTTTGTTGTCAGTGCAATTCCGTCTGATACGCTTCATCTGACTATAGGGAATATTAAGTTTCCACTTTTGGTGGTGGCTACTCTTAAAGTCCAGGAAGCTGTTCGCATCAACATTTTTAAAATGTGTGCAAGTTTGTATATGACTGTTCTTGCTTTCGATTCTTAAATCTAAAAACACGGCTGTTTTGGGATTGGACTCATGGGTGAATTTAAGATTCCAGTCATTTGTATTCAATTCACTAACAAATGTTTCCAGGTCTTGCTGGTCCCCCTTCCAAATAAATATAATGTCGTCTATATATCTCTTATAAAAGGAATTTTTGGGTGGGATAATAAACCTTTTTATATTCAAAGTGACCCATAAAAATATTAGCATAGGAGGGCGCAAATTTCGTGCCCATAGCTGTCCCGTTTGTTTGTAAATAAAAATTGCTATTAAAATTGAAAAAGTTGTGTTGTAAAATAAACTGGATGGATCTGATTACAAACTCTTTTTGTGTTAAGGGCATTTTTGGATCTTTTTCGAGAGTTTCTTTAACTGCTAGAAGACCTAATTCATGGGGTATGTTACTATATAGAGAGGCAACATCGAGGGTGGTCCAAATATAATCCTCTTCCCAGGTAATTTCGTCTATTAGTGTAATGAGATGTGCGGAGTCCCTTAGATATGAGGGTAGTTCAACTACATAATTTTGAAGGATTCCGTCTACATACTCCGATAAATTGGATGTTAAAGAACCTATGCCTGATATGATCGGGCGTCCTGGCGGGTTGGTTAAAGATTTATGTATCTTTGGGAGGAAATAAAACGTGCCAGTGACGGATGTGTCACCTTTAGATAGTTTTTTTCTTTTTGTCTAGGGTTCCAGTTTTTACTCCAAAGCTAATCAAATCTTCAAGGGATTTCAAATATTCTTTAGTGGGGTCTTCCTGGAGTAGTCGATAGTAGCCCTTATCTGATAGGATTCTCATGGCCTCGGTTAGGTAGTATTCTCTATTCATAATCACGATTCCCCCTTTATCTGCGTTTTTACAACAATGTCTTTGTTTTCTTTAAGTTCTCTCATGGCTTGCCTCAGGGTCGGGCTAAGGTTTTGGAGCGACGGATTCTGTTGGTTAATACTATTTTTATGGTTCCCTCTAGATATGATTTGAAACTTACTTCTATCGGGGTGAAGGTCTCTTTAAGTTCCTCCATAACAATATTATAGAAACTTTCAATATGCGGACCCCGGCTACCTATAGGATTGAAAGAGGACTTATTATTTTTCATTACCGGCTTTATCACGCTCGATTGGTCATTAACTATTTCATTGGGTGTATTGTGTGTCAATATAGGACATGGTCTCTCTATCGGGTAGTTTGTGGGGCCAGATTTAATTATAAAGTGACGTTGGAGTGTCAGTCTCCTCATGTATGAATTCAGGTCCACGAATAGTTCAAATAAGTTAGGCTCATTAGATGGACAAAAGAGAGGCCCCTACTAAGTAGGTCAATTTCATTTTCTTTGAGAATATAATTAGATAGATTAAAAATACCTCTCTGCCTTAATGTTTCCTCGGTTCGTTGCAAGCTTATGGTATTATGGGTTTGTGTCTTTTGTTGTTTAGACTTTCTTTTTCTATTTCTACTTCCCCTTCCTCTATATCCTCGTCTTCGGGTTTTTGTCTTTTCCTTGTGTTGGTTATTGGGCTGTAAAAACTTGTGATTTTCAATGGTTGAAGGAGTTTTAATCCACTGTTGTGTATTGAGCTGGGTAAAAGGGATGTTCCTTTGAGAGGAGTTTTCCGTGGTATTGATTCTTTTTGTCGTGTATGCGTGGGAGCCTGAAAGGGAGATTGGTTGATTGGAGACCCCCAAATCCCCTCCCTGTTGAACGTGGTAATTTGTTCTACCAGGGGGCTTTTGGTTAGGTTGGGGGGTAAGTCTAAAAAACTGTCTAAACTGCTATTAGACACAGAATGTATTGTTAACTCAGATGGTGAGGGAACCAACTCCACTGGGTCAGATGTGGAGCTGTTGTTTGGTTTGTGAGATCTTGATACACACATTTTAAATGGTGACTTTTTATGTGGTGACTTATTTTCGATCTGTTTTTTTGGGGTATTGTGAGTTCGCGGTGTGGAGTATACTGATATCTCTAGATCTAATGGTGGAAAATGGGTTAGGGTAATGGGTTTTAAAGGAAGGTTCTTCTGTTGGGGTCTTGCTGGAGTTTTTCTTATCTGGTTCTTTTCTTTTATTTTCGGGAGCAGTGGTGGTATATTTTTGGGAAGCAATGGTGGTATGTTTTTAGTCAGGTTATTTGTTTTTAGGTAATTTGTCTGGTTTCCGTGGCGTCTGCTATTATATATAATTATTTCTTTTAACACCATTTGGGGTGGAACCTTGTTTAGGCCGACTTTATTAATTATATTATCGGGACCACTGATGTGTGGAATCTTCAATGGGGGGTGTTTGTTAGGAACGTAATGGTTTCTATTAGAATAAATTTGGGTTATAGGGGGTGGGTCTTTCTGTTGTGCTTTCTTTCTCCTTTCCCAGACTCTTAACTGGTTAATGAATTGGTCTGTTAGATCTCTATTAAGTTTGAAACATTTCCTACGGGCCTTATTATATTCTAGGCTACGTAACTGTTTTCTAAGTCTAGATAATGATGGAATATCTGCTGAAGTGGACATTTTTTTATTTAAGTGGCTACTAATCTCTAGTCCTAGTGTCATTCCTAGTCTTTTTCTTTTTTCAATCAGGAGATCTAGAAATTGGTTGGAGCACTGGTCACTGGATTCTAACCACTTGTTGTAAAACAGGGGTCATTTTCAAATGTGGGTTTTATAGACAGTCTTAATCCTCTAGGGATGAGGTTGATTGTGCGATATACACATAAGAAAAAACAGTCAATTTCATTGTGAATAAAGTTTTTAACAAGGTTCCATATTTTGTGGTGTTCAAAGGTGATTTCACTGTGCCTTGTCCGAACATCTGGATTATGTTTCCATGAAGTCACTTTAATCGACTGGAGGAGTTCTTTATCCTCTGGCTTTAAATATGGAGAGACTTCTCTCTTTAATCTTGCTATGATCTCCGGTAGATCATCTTGGACATAATTCCACCCTGAGTCAGCCTCCTGTCCTCCGGCCTGAGGGGGGTATCCCCCTCGGTCCATGAAAATTGTGGAAAAAGAGAAATGGAGGTTATTTGAGATCAAGCGGAAGGTGATTCCAAATGATCAAAAAAATATACAGGCATAGGCGCCTACAGGGGTAGGAAAGCCCAGAAGGTCTGGAAAGGTAGATTAATTGGAAAATTTATAAAGAGAGGCTGCTAGGTGATTTATAGACCCAATAAAACCCACAAGGGATATATAGAGCTATATAGGGATAAATAGATAAGGTTCGGTTTGTGAGGAGACAAGTGCTGGAACTTATCCAACAGTATCCCCTCTACCTAGACCATCACCACAAGATAGCGCCACCTCTGGTGCACCGTGAGAAAATATGGTGCACCGTGAGAAAAGTATCACGAGGTACTGGACAAATCTATATATATACACACATGTAGAGTGCTTGTCATATAGGATCTTTTTCCACAATTTTCATGGACCGAGGGGATACCCCCTCAGGCCGGAGGACAGGAGGCTGACTCAGGGTGGAATTATGTCCAAGATGATCTACCGGAGATCATAACAAGATTAAAGAGAGAAGTCTCTCCATATTTAAAGCCAGAGGATAAAGAACTCCTCCAGTCGATTAAAGTGACTTCATGGAAACATAATCCAGATGTTCGGACAAGGCACAGTGAAATCACCTTTGAACACCACAAAATATGGAACCTTGTTAAAAACTTTATTCACAATGAAATTGACTGTTTTTTCTTATGTGTATATCGCACAATCAACCTCATCCCTAGAGGATTAAGACTGTCTATAAAACCCACATTTGAAAATGACCCCTGTTTTACAACAAGTGGTTAGAATCCAGTGACCAGCGCTCCAACCAATTTCTAGATCTCCTGATTGAAAAAAGAAAAAGACTAGGAATGACACTAGGACTAGAGATTAGTAGCCACTTAAATAAAAAAATGTCCACTTCAGCAGATATTCCATCATTATCTAGACTTAGAAAACAGTTACGTAGCCTAGAATATAATGAGGCCCGTAGGAAATGTTTCAAACTTAATAGAGATCTGACAGACCAATTCATTAACCAGTTAAGAGTCTGGGAAAGGAGAAAGAAAGCACAACAGAAAGACCCACCCCTATAACCCAAATTTATTCTAATAGAAACCATTACGTTCCTAACAAACACCCCCATTGAAGATTCCACACATCAGTGGTCCCGATAATATAATTAATAAAGTCGGCCTAAACAAGGTTCCACCCCAAAGGGTGGTAAAAGAAAGAATTATATATAATAGCAGACGCCACGGAAACCAGACAAATTACCTAAAAACAAATAACCTGACTAAAAACATACCACCATTGCTTCCCAAAAATATACCACCACTGCTCCCGAAAATAAAAGAAAAGAACCAGATAAGAAAAACTCCAGCAAGACCCCAACAGAAGAACCTTCCTTTAAAACCCATTACCCTAACCCATTTTCCACCATTAGATCTAGAGATATCAGTATACTCCACACCGCGAACTCACAATACCCCAAAAAACAGATCGAAAATAAGTCACCACATAAAAAGTCACCATTTAAAATGTGTGTATCAAGATCTCACAAACCAAACAACAGCTCCACATCTGACCCAGTGGAGTTGGTTCCCTCACCATCTGAGTTAACAATACATTCTGTGTCTAATAGCAGTTTAGACAGTTTTTAGACTTACCCCCAACCTAACCAAAAGCCCCTGGTAGAACAAATTACCACGTTCAACAGGGAGGGGATTTGGGGGTCTCCAGTCAACCAATCTCCCTTTCAGGCTCCCACGCATACACGACAAAAAGAATCAATACCACGGAAAACTCCTCTCAAAGGAACATCCCTTTTACCCAGCTCAATACACAACAGTGGATTAAAACTCCTTCAACCATTGAAAATCACAAGTTTTTACAGCCCAATAACCAACACAAGGAAAAGACAAAAACCCGAAGACGAGGATATAGAGGAAGGGGAAGTAGAAATAGAAAAAGAAAGTCTAAACAACAAAAGACACAAACCCATAATACCATAAGCTTGCAACGAACCGAGGAAACATTAAGGCAGAGAGGTATTTTTAATCTATCTAATTATATTCTCAAAGAAAATGAAATTGACCTACTTAGTAGGGGCCTCTCTTTTGTCCATCTAATGAGCCTAACTTATTTGAACTATTCGTGGACCTGAATTCATACATGAGGAGACTGACACTCCAACGTCACTTTATAATTAAATCTGGCCCCACAAACTACCCGATAGAGAGACCATGTCCTATATTGACACACAATACACCCAATGAAATAGTTAATGACCAATCGAGCGTGATAAAGCCGGTAATGAAAAATAATAAGTCCTCTTTCAATCCTATAGGTAGCCGGGGTCCGCATATTGAAAGTTTCTATAATATTGTTATGGAGGAACTTAAAGAGACCTTCACCCCGATAGAAGTAAGTTTCAAATCATATCTAGAGGGAACCATAAAAATAGTATTAACCAACAGAATCCGTCGCTCCAAAACCTTAGCCCGACCCTGAGGCAAGCCATGAGAGAACTTAAAGAAAACAAAGACATTGTTGTAAAAACGCAGATAAAGGGGGAATCGTGATTATGAATAGAGAATACTACCTAACCGAGGCCATGAGAATCCTATCAGATAAGGGCTACTATCGACTACTCCAGGAAGACCCCACTAAAGAATATTTGAAATCCCTTGAAGATTTGATTAGCTTTGGAGTAAAAACTGGAACCCTAGACAAAAAGAAAAAAACTATCTAAAGGTGACACATCCGTCACTGGCACGTTTTTATTTCCTCCCAAAGATACATAAATCTTTAACCAACCCGCCAGGACGCCCGATCATATCAGGCATAGGTTCTTTAACATCCAATTTATCGGAGTATGTAGACGGAATCCTTCAAAATTATGTAGTTGAACTACCCTCATATCTAAGGGACTCCGCACATCTCATTACACTAATAGACGAAATTACCTGGGAAGAGGATTATATTTGGACCACCCTCGATGTTGCCTCTCTATATAGTAACATACCCCATGAATTAGGTCTTCTAGCAGTTAAAGAAACTCTCGAAAAAGATCCAAAAATGCCCTTAACACAAAAAGAGTTTGTAATCAGATCCATCCAGTTTATTTTACAACACAACTTTTTCAATTTTAATAGCAATTTTTATTTACAAACAAACGGGACAGCTATGGGCACGAAATTTGCGCCCTCCTATGCTAATATTTTTATGGGTCACTTTGAATATAAAAAGGTTTATTATCCCACCCAAAAATTCCTTTTTATAAGAGATATATAGACGACATTATATTTATTTGGAAGGGGGACCAGCAAGACCTGGAAACATTTGTTAGTGAATTGAATACAAATGACTGGAATCTTAAATTCACCCATGAGTCCAATCCCAAAACAGCCGTGTTTTTAGATTTAAGAATCGAAAGCAAGAACAGTCATATACAAACCTGCACACATTTTAAAAATGTTGATGCGAACAGCTTCCTGGATTTTAAGAGTAGCCACCACCAAAAGTGGAAACTTAATATTCCCTATAGTCAGATGAAGCGTATCAGACAGAATTGTACTGACAACAAAATACTAGGGGAACAACTAGAAATTTTGAACTCGCGCTTTAAAGAAAAAGGCTATCCCTCACGAGTACTAAAAGATTCCCTCAAAAGAGCATTAACGCTCAGTCAAAAGGAAAGCCTAGAAAAACCCAAAGGACCACAAAAAGAAAAAATTCAGTTTAGACCTGGTCTTATTACCAGGTACAACAGGAAACATAATCTTATCAGGAATGTCTTAGAGAAGCATTGGTCTCTTCTCCTGAAAGACCCAATACTAGGACAACAACTACCGAGGCGCCCCACTCTAACATTCCGAAGGGCCAAAACTCTTAAAAACATCTTGGCCCCTTCTTGCCCCCCACTAGGATCCAATAAACCGACCCATAAGAACAAAAATACTGTGAAACACCCGGGCGCTTTCAAATGCATGGGGAATAAATGCAAATGCTGTGAGATGATACTAACGGGTGAAAGAGAGATAACAATTCCCCATCCAAAAAGAAAAATTAATTTTAAACATCATATGACGTGCAATAGCACCAACATTGTGTATCTTTTACAATGTCCTTGTAATTTCTTTTATGTAGGCCGTACAACCCAAGCCCTCAGAGAAAGAATGAACCAGCATAGATCAAATATAAATAGACAAGTAACAAATCATAGTGTGTCACGTCATTTCGCTATTGCACACCAGGGAGACCCTAAAGGTCTTAAAGTGATCCCACTTGAAGCCGTAGAGAGCTCGTTCCAGCAACTATGCAAAAAAGAAATGTACTGGATTTTTGAAATGAACACTCTAATATCACACGGCCTAAATGAAGTCTTAGAACATGTAAACTACTAATTCTACTTCTTTCTCTATATATCTCTATATATGTTTATATGCAGGCGGTATTATTATCAATACATTTTTTACATATTTTTACATATTTTTATATATTTCCCACTATTTTCTATATATTCCACTATTTTATAACAAACTTCAATTAACTCTATAGATTTTTTTATATATATATATATCTATTGATACACGTATTCTATTATGAATTTATCATCTTGTGAACATAATTATCGTATGCCCATGAAACGTTTTCATCTATGTATTTAACCCCTTAGAATATACCCCTCTGATTGTGAGTATATCACTATTGCTATTTGGTACACGGAAATATATTTTTATATATATATTTTTTTTATATATATATTTTTATCTTTTTATACTCATATCTATATTTATATTTTTATATATATATATACATGCAACCCCAAAAAACTGTCATTATTGTCTATGTGCAATTTTAAGTATAGTTATGTTTATTTATGTACTTGATTTCCAGTCTTAGTGGATGTGAAAGAACTGGCTCAGCCCTTTGTTCTGTTTCAAACATCGCAGTAGATTCATATATACCGGCAGTGCGTTCCACAATTTGGAGCGCATCTACTTCCGGTTGTGCGTTCCACAGTTGGAGCGCACACAACTTCCGGTTCTGCATCGCTATTCAATCACTGTGCGTTCCACATTGTGGAACGCATAGACTTCCGGACAGGTGCTATACAAAGCATCCTCCGGATCTTACGTGTCTATTTGCGTTCCACATACCGGAACACGCCCCACTTTGGTTACACCTCCCTAAAATTGGCGCCAGTTCTGCCACATTTAAAAAGACTGTTGTTAGTTTCACATCACATTATATTGCTCCTGAGGAAGGGGATTACCCCGAAACGCGTAGAGCCAAACTTCAATAAAGAATTTGAAAAGAAGCCGACCGACTGGGCTGCCTTCAATATTCACTATCTGACGAGCGACTTTGGCGAGGGGGTCAGTACGGTTTGGTGTCTTGAGCTTATCCAAACCACTCCCCCTGTGAAGTGAGTACACTCAAGAGTGAATTTCTGATCCAAATGTTTTTATGAAAAAAATCCTATATGACAAGCACTCTACATGTGTGTATATATATAGATTTGTCCAGTACCTCGTGATACTTTTCTCACGGTGCACCATATTTTCTCACGGTGCACCAGAGGTGGCGCTATCTTGTGGTGATGGTCTAGGTAGAGGGGATACTGTTGGATAAGTTCCAGCACTTGTCTCCTCACAAACCGAACCTTATCTATTTAAGCTGGTCTTAGCCCAGCCTTAAGCTGTTTAGCTTCTGCGATCTCACGAGTGCAGGTATGATCAGCTTACAATAACCGTTGACTGCTGCAATGGTAGCAGGATAGATGCTTCCTCTTGGAATCCACTTTCCTGCCTTCCGAATCCCGCGGAGAAGACATCACTGCGGGAAAAAAAGGGACAAATAAAACATTTGTAAACCACCTAACTACGCAGGAAAGGAAGAAAAACAGACCGGAGGCAGCTGAGGAAAAAAACACCACAAGTGGAACAACACCAATTTTAGGACTCTGGGATCTAGCTGAAAAAGCATATGTAGCCAGAGACTGAACTGGAGCACACAGCCTCCCAAAATACGGGAAAGGGAGGGATAGCCAATCCACCCTTCCCCCAGTAAATCCTCCACAGGAAGATGCATAAAAAAAATCGCATCTATGAAAGAAATCGTGCCCGTGAAAAAATCACGGCCGGATTACCGGAGGTGATGCAAAGGACAGTCCCCGCGTCACCTCCGGAAGATGGCGGCGCACAAGGACCGGGAATCCTGGACCAAGGACGCCGCCAAAATACCCCAGCCAGGCGCAACTGCGCGGGGCCGGCAGCAAATAAGCTGCCGGCCAAACTGACAAGGTACCTAGGAAAAAAGGGCAGAGCTGTTACCCAAACGAAAAATGGCTCCCCACACTTTCCATAAGAAAGGGGGGAACAAACCGCCTAGTCCACCTGTCCAGGAGGACAGAAAAAAACACAGTGGGCTGGGGGTTGACTTCCTCCTTTTAAGGAGATACTTAATTGTTAAATTGAGTTATTAGTCTTGGGCTCATTAAACATTCCGCCGGTCCTGCCAGTCCACGGGGGGTGGTTAACCCCATCTGTGCTGCTGGTAGGACGTAAGGGAATTGGTACTTTACCACGCTGGCCAAGTGGTTAAGGTTTTGGAAATAAAATCCAATGGATTTGTATCTATTTGGGTGTGAACCCCTCTCCAATTGTGAGGTTTATCTTTGGAATTCTGCCAAGTTTCCTTTAAAGGAGCCAATCCTGGAATAACATTGAAGCTATTTTTGCATGGTCACAAAAACTTTCACCTGTCGCAACAATGAACTTTATGTTATGACCACTGCATAAATTCCTTGGCTTTAAATGCAAATCGCTGCTTAAAGCAAAGAAAATTAAGCTTCAAAGTCAGTTCTTGAAGAAAGAAATTGTATAAACCTACATAAAGAGCTTTGTTGTTATAACTGTTAAAACGATGAAGGTGACAACAATTGGCCCTCGGAGCAAGCATTTTATTTTTAGCCATCAACATTTCATTATGGAAATTCAGCTTTTTGTGTATGTAGTCTCAAAATGCCAACCTAGGATTCATCTAGAGCAAATGATAGCCACCCTGGTACTCAGCAGGGTGGCCAAACGGTTAGGGTTTTGGAAATAGAATCCATTAGATGTGTATCCATGTGGGTGTGAACACCTTTCAAAGTGTGAGGTTTATCTTTAGGAGGTCTGTCACATCACAAGAACTTTCCCCTGTCGTATAAATGAACCTTATGTTATGACCAAGACATGAATTCCTTGGCTTTATAGTCAAAATTGCTATTTAAAGAAAAGATAATTAGGTTTTACAGTTAGTTCATAAAGATAGAAATGGTTTAAACCTATATAAAGAGCAGTGGTGTTATAACTGCTAGCTTTGATGGCAAGCATCTATTTCATAGAATTTCACCAGGATGGCCGAGTGGTTAAGGCGTTGGACTTAAGATCCAATGGATGTATATCCGCGTGGGTTCAAACCCCACTCCTGGTAACCCTTTTCTTTGAAACGCTAAGGGTGATGACAACTAACACATTGAGCGAGCTTTTTCAGCCATCAACATTTCATTAATAATCTTTGGATTTTTGTGTATGTAGTCTCATTATGCCAACCTAGGGTTCATCAAGAGCAAAATATCGCCATTTGTTCATTGTTACTTAGCAGGGTAGCCAAGTGGTTAAGGCTTTGGAAAAAAATCCAATGGATGTGTATTGATGTGGGTGTGAACCCCTCTCCAAGCGTGGGGATCTTTTTTGAGTTCTGCCAAGTTTCCTACAAAGGAGCCAATCCGGGAATAAAATTGACGCTATTCTTGCATGGTCATAAAAACTTTCTCCAGTCGCAACAATGATGTTCATGTTGTGACCACTACATAAATTCATTGGCTTCGCACACTCAATTGCCATTTAAGGCAAAGATAATTAGGTTTCAAAGTAATTTCTTAAAGATAGAAATTGTACAAACCTATGTAAAGAGCTGTGGTGTCATCACTGTTACCTTTAATTGCAAGGAAAAAACGGCTCACAGACTTTCACCAGGATGGCCGAGTGGTTAAGGCGTTGGAGTTAAGATCCAATGGATATGTATCCGCGTGGGTTCAATCCCCACTCCTGGTATATGCATTCATTAAAAATGCTGAAGATAACAACAGTTGCCCCTGGGAGCAAGCATTTTATTATCAGCCATCAAGATTGCATTATGAAACTTTGACTTTTTTTTGGGATGCAGTCTCAACATATCAACCTTTGTTTATTGGTACTTTACCACGCTGGCCAAGTGGTTAAGGTTTTGGAAATAAAATCCAATGGATTTGTATCTATTTGGGTGTGAACCCCTCTCCAATTGTGAGGTTTATCTTTGGAATTCTGCCAAGTTTCCTTCAAAGGAGCCAATCCTGGAATAAAATTGAAGCTATTTTTGCATGGTCACAAAAACTTTCAACTGTCGCAACAATGAACTTTATGTTATGACCACTGCATAAAATCCTTGGCTTTAAATGCAAATCTCTGCTAAAATCTAAGAAAATTAAGCTTCAAAGTCAGTTCTTGAAGAAAGAAATTGTATAAACCTACATAAAGAGCTTTGTTGTTATAACGGTTAAAACGATGAAGGTGACAACAATTGGCCCTCGGAGCAAGCATTTTATTTTTAGCCATCAACATTTCATTATGGAAATTCAGCTTTTTGTGTATGTAGTCTAAAAATGCCAACCTAGGATTCATCTAGAGCAAATGATAGCCACCCTGGTACTCAGCAGGGTGGCCAAACGGTTAAGGTTTTGGAAATAGAATCCATTAGATGTGTATCCATGTGGGTGTGAACACCTTTCCAAGTGTGAGGTTTATCTTTAGGAGGTCTGTCACGTCACAAGAACTTTCCCCTGTCGTATAAATGAACCTTATGTTATGACCAAGACATGAATTCCTTGGCTTTATAGTCAAAATTGCTATTTAAAGAAAAGATAATTAGGTTTTACAGTTAGTTCATAAAGATAGAAATGGTTTAAACCTATATAAAGAGCAGTGGTGTTATAACTGCTAGCTTTGATGGCAAGCATCTATTTCATAGAATTTCACCAGGATGGCCGAGTGGTTAAGGCGTTGGACTTAAGATCCAATGGATGTATATCCGCGTGGGTTCAAACCCCACTCCTGGTAACCCTTTTCTTTGAAACGCTAAGGGTGATGACAACTAACACATTGAGCGAGCTTTTTCAGCCATCAACATTTCATTAATAATCTTTGGATTTTTGTGTATGTAGTCTCATTATGCCAACCTAGGGTTCATCAAGAGCAAAATATCGCCATTTGTTCATTGTTACTTAGCAGGGTAGCCAAGTGGTTAAGGCTTTGGAAAAAATCCAATGGATGTGTATTGATGTGGGTGTGAACCCCTCTCCAAGCGTGGGGATCTTTTTTGAGTTCTGCCAAGTTTCCTACAAAGGAGCCAATCCGGGAATAAAATTGACGCTATTCTTGCATGGTCATAAAAACTTTCTCCAGTCGCAACAATGATGTTCATGTTGTGACCACTACATAAATTCATTGGCTTCGCACACTCAATTGCCATTTAAGGCAAAGATAATTAAGTTTCAAAGTAATTTCTTAAAGATAGAAATTGTACAAACCTATGTAAAGAGCTGTGGCGTCATAACTGTTACCTTTAATTGCAAGGAAAAACGGCTCACAGACTTTCACCAGGATGGCCGAGTGGTTAAGGCGTTGGACTTAAGATCCAATGGATATGTATCCGCGTGGGTTCAATCCCCACTCCTGGTATATGCATTCATTAAAAATGCTGAAGATAACAACAGTTGCCCCTGGGAGCAAGCATTTTATTATCAGCCATCAAGATTGCATTATGAAACTTTGACTTTTTTTGGGATGCAGTCTCAACATATCAACCTTTGTTTATTGGTACTTTACCACGCTGGCCAAGTGGTTAAGGTTTTGGAAATAAAATCCAATGGATTTGTATCTATTTGGGTGTGAACCCCTCTCCAATTGTGAGGTTTATCTTTGGAATTCTGCCAAGTTTCCTTCAAAGGAGCCAATCCTGGAATAACATTGAAGCTATTTTTGCATGGTCACAAAAACTTTCACCTGTCGCAACAATGAACTTTATGTTATGACCACTGCATAAATTCCTTGGCTTTAAATGCAAATCGCTGCTTAAAGCAAAGAAAATTAAGCTTCAAAGTCAGTTCTTGAAGAAAGAAATTGTATAAACCTACATAAAGAGCTTTGTTGTTATAACGGTTAAAGCGATGAAGGTGACAACAATTGGCCCTCGGAGCAAGCATTTTATTTTTACCCATAAACATTTCATTATGGAAATTCATCTTTTTGTGTATGTAGTCTCAAAATGCCAACCTAGGATTCATCTAGAGCAAATGATAGCCACCCTGGTACTCAGCAGGGTGGCCAAACGGTTAAGGTTTTGGAAATAGAATCCATTAGATGTGTATCCATGTGGGTGTGAACACCTTTCCAAGTGTGAGGTTTATCTTTAGGAGGTCTGTCACGTCACAAGAACTTTCCCCTGTCGTATAAATGAACCTTATGTTATGACAATAAACCAAGATTCACCCTCCAGTGGTGTGAAGATGGGTGAATATGTCAACACCTCCAATATATCATAAATCTATTCCAATGGTGGACTAGGTATAAAATCTAACTTTTAATAATTGATTAAAAAACACCAATTAATCAGTGAGACACCAAACTATAACTTACAGGTGCACCAGTGCTGGCCTAGTTACTCTATCAATTGTATGTTGACCAGTGTGTCAGCACCGGTAAGCACCACTATTACATTTCTATGACAATTACAAGTAAAAAAGGTTCAATCTCACCCCTTTTCTTGTTGGTATCCAAATGAGCGTAGTCATGTGCCCAAATCAATGGATCTCTCGCATATGTTTTCTTAAGGTAAGGAGGGCAGCTCCGTGTGTGGTAGTGGCAAAGGCTCCTATATAGCCCTGGTCATAAACCTCCCTAATGATCTAGGTGAGGAAGGGGCCCTAAGTTAGCCTTGCCTATAGACACGGAGCACCCGCCCCGACAGGGGCGACCCCATACGGAACCTGTCCCTGCACGGGGCCTAAAATTCGTCTGAACTGCCCCTAATATACAATCCCTACGCGCCACGTTTCGTCCCTTTAAGGACTCATCAGGGGACATGCCAGTTAGGGGTTACAAACTGCAAAGAAAAAAGCAAATACATACGACGCCATCAAAACTATTGTCTATGAGGATTCATCACACAGAAGATAACGGTATGTTACTAATCTCCATATACTCACATAAGGTTCAAGTTTACACTGTCCCTTAAAAACAGCACCTGGGCAGTGGTCTCAGGCGGTACCAACAACTTCTGTGATGGAGGGAGGGTATGGTATCCCTCAAACCTCCACACTTAGCCGCAGTATGTGCGGTCTCACTGCGCAAAATGATCCTAGGCAGAGAAGGCGGTGATCCCGCCTATTCTCTGTTTAAATGCCCCCTCTTTCAAGCGGATTGGTCGTGTTAATCACTGTGCCTCCGGGCGCCGTGACACGCATCTGGAACGCACGCCAGGCTGCGCCACATGGACAGCCGGAAGCGCAGTGATCACGTGATGGAACATTACCATGTGGGGTCATGTGATGCGCTGAGGTCGCATCTATCGTTGCTAAGTAGCATCGGAACGCCACTCATGCGCAGAGGTAGTCACCTCAATGCTGGTCTCTTAATGATAAAATATAAAGGATTTTTAGCAGCATTAACTCTATCCATACAGAGTCTCATTACACAAACAGGTGAAACATATCCCTGTTATTTTTATTACCTCTTCTAGTAGCTCGCCGATGTTAACAAATGAAAAAATTATTGTGATCATGTGACGGTTGCAAATACCGTTCACCGCACTTAAGATTTAGGCTAAGCCTATATGTGGACAACATTGTTGGGGGTATATTCATATCCTTCATCTTTCCAAAGCGACGCATATCATAATGATCTCAAATGAGTGCGTAATACAGGATATGTAATCCACCACAGTTCTATGTTCTACTAGTTTCAGATGAAGCAACTGTAACTCTGTTGCTCATTAAGTCCCAGGGGGTGTACTGTCTTCAGATAATAAATCCATCTACACTCAGCCTGCAACAATTTTTTGTCCCAATCGACCCTTCGGATTGTGGGTTTAACCACCTCTATGCCTGTAAAAGACAAACTGCTGACTCTGCCAGCATGCTCGGCTTTTACGTGGCGGGCCACGGGAGTATCCCGTGAATTCTGTACATCGCCCAAATGTTCGCCAATACGTTTTTTGAACTCTCTTGTCGTTTTTCCTATGTATTCGAGGCCGCAAGAACTGGAGATTTTGTAAATAACGCCTCTCGTGTTGCAGTTGATAAAATGCTCTATTGCATACGTTTTCTGTGTGTTATTGCCAAAGAAGGTTTTGGTAAGCACCATATACTTGCAATAAACGCAGTTCTCGCATTTGAAATTCATGCGTATGTCACGAGAAAGCCAAGTTTGGGTGGCTGGTGGAGTAGCAAAATGACTTTTAATCAGTCTATCACGAATACTACTTCCTTTCCTATAGGTGATATTCGGGCGGGGGGCTATTGCATTGGCGATGTCCCCATCCATTTTAAGGATATGCCAATGACGGGAAATGATCTCTTTTATCCCCCCTGAGGCTTCATTGAATGTACTAATCAGACGGATTAGTTTGGTGGGGTCATTCTGTTTTTTCTGTGCCCGATGGGAGTGCGTCCCGGCAGATAGTAGGGAGGTACGATCCTTTATTAATGCTCCCTGAAAAGCTGGTCGCAGGACACTCGCAGGGTATCCCCGATCCATGAACCTCACACGTAAATCAGCGGCCTTCTTGATGAAATCACTCGGTTGGGAACAATTACGCCTCAACCGCAGGTATTGTCCACGTGGGATCCCTTTCTTGAGTGGGAATGGGTGATAACTTTCCCATCTCAACAAAGAATTGGTAGATGTCGGTTTGCGGAAAATAGTGGTGTCAAGTCTGCCATCGTCGTTCTTTGTGATACGTATATCCAAGAAGGGCAGAGTCGTAGGGTGACACTCCGATGTAAGCGTAGCCCTATGTTATTGTCATTTAGGGTCGAGGCCCAGGTGGTAAATGATATCGTGTCTCCCCGCCAAATGACAAAAACATCATCAATAAAGCGGGCCCACATCTGGATGCGGTCATCACCTGTTCCAGACCCATCAGCAAACACGATGGTGTCCTCCCACCAGCCCAGGAAGAGATTAGCGTACGATGGGGCACATGGACTCCCTATCGCTGTCCCCCTGAGCTGGTGGAAGAATTTCCCCCCAAAGAGGAAATAATTCCTCCGTAGGGAGAACTCCAATAGTTGATACACAAGATTGTTATGTAAGTGGTATTGACAGCCCCGTGTATTCAAAAAATACAAACAGGCCTGCAAACCCAAATCATGCGGGATTGAAGAGTATAAGGCCTCCACGTCAATACTGCCTAGAATGCAGTCATGGCGTGCGTTCCAGATGCGTGTCACGGCGCCCGGAGGCACAGTGATTAACACGACCAATCCGCTTGAAAGAGGGGGCATTTAAACAGAGAATAGGCGGGATCACCGCCTTCTCTGCCTAGGATCATTTTGCGCAGTGAGACCGCACATACTGCGGCTAAGTGTGGAGGTTTGAGGGATACCATACCCTCCCTCCATCACAGAAGTTGTTGGTACCGCCTGAGACCACTGCCCAGGTGCTGTTTTTAAGGGACAGTGTAAACTTGAACCTTATGTGAGTATATGGAGATTAGTAACATACCGTTATCTTCTGTGTGATGAATCCTCATAGACAATAGTTTTGATGGCGTCGTATGTATTTGCTTTTTCTTTGCAGTTTGTAACCCTAACTGGCATGTCCCCTGATGAGTCCTTAAAGGGACGAAACGTGGCGCGTAGGGATTGTATATTAGGGGCAGTTCAGGCGAATTTTAGGCCCGTGCAGGGACAGGTTCCGTATGGGGTCGCCCCTGTCGGGCGGGTGCTCCGTGTCTATAGGCAAGGCTAACTTAGGGCCCCTTCCTCACCTAGATCATTAGGAGGTTTATGACCAGGGCTATATAGGAGCCTTTGCCACTACCACACACGGGCTGCCCTCCTTACCTTAAGAAAACATATGCGAGAGATCCATTGATTTGGGCACATGACTACGCTCATTTGGATACCAACAAGAAAAGGGGTGAGATTGAACCTTTTTTACTTGTAATTGTCATAGAAATGTAATAGTGGTGCTTACCGGTGCTGACACACTGGTCAACATACAATTGATAGAGTAACTAGGCCAGCACTGGTGCACCTGTATGTTATAGTTTGGTGTCTCACTGATTAATTGGTGTTTTTTAATCAATTATTAAAAGTTAGATTTTATACCTAGTCCACCATTGGAATAGATTTATGATATATTGGAGGTGTTGACATATTCACCCATCTTCACACTACTGGAGGGTGAATCTTGGTTTATTGTTGTTTAGTATTCAGCAGGGATATGGCCGGTTTCCTGTGTACAGAATTTAACTCAGAGAGTTGGCTCACAGAGGCAAAGGAAGTGTTCTCGGATGGGAACTTTAACCACAAAAAAGTACACCCCCTCATACAAAGTAGCTTTTAAAGAACTTGATAAAATTTATCGTGAACAAATAACCTCCTGGTGGGAGGTACAATGCTTTGAAAATTACCTAATACACAATATTGTTCCACGTGGCCTCAGAATCACCCTAACTCCGGCGGCGCATTGTAGAAATGCGACACTAATGACTAGATGGGAACAGGAAGCCACAAACAGTTCATTGAGGTTCATGAAAATCCTACTAGAACAGGAAAAGATTACCCTAGATACATTAGAGAAAAAACTAAAAGATCAGATCCAGATAACACAAACATTTGTACAGGAGACCAATTTCTCCATAAGGGAAAAGAGCTTACAAGCATCCCTTGAAAAATTCCAATATCACCTGAAGGAAAGAAAACACAAACAGTTCATACGAGACCTGGCTGATTTCAGGGAAAATAAAGCTTATACACTAATTGAAACAAAAACTCGAGCAGGAGAAAAACACACTGATCTCTCATCTACTGACACCGAGTTATCTGAATCTGACAGGGAATCTAATCCACAGACATCCCGTAGCTCGGGAAGAGGACGAGGGAGGGGTAGGAGAGGAAACAGGGGGAATTATCAGAACTATCAGACGAGAGGGAACCAAGGTTTTTTAGAACAGAACCTGACGTACCCGTTGAGAAATCGCCCCATACAACAACCTCTAAATCAGGTCCTAAAGTAGTGAACCTGTCCTCCCGCCCTCTGTCCCCGTATGAAATGGGTATCCTCGAAAAAGGCTTATCATTTGTACCCACTCCAAAATTGAATTTATTTAGAACTGTGGTGGATTTGAACCTTTTTGCACGAAAGTTGAGATGGTTTAAGCATTATAAAAACATTGAACAAAGACAGGCTCTTGAATTGGGCGTTCCTGCTGAAATGGTACAGCATGTCCGATTATTACAGGATGGCCGAGAGGTTAAGGCGTTGGACTTAAGATCCAATAGATATGTATCCGCGTGGGTTCAATCCCCACTTCTGGTAACCCTTTTTTTTTAGTCATCAACATTTCAATAATAATCTTTGGCTTTTTGTGTATGTAGTCTCATTATGCCAACCTAGGGTTCATCAAGAGCAAAATATCGCCATTTGTTCATTGTTACTTAGCAGGGTAGCCAAGTGGTTAAGGCTTTGGAAAAAAATCCAATGGATGTGTATTGATGTGGGTGTGAACCCCTATTCCAAGCGTGGGGATCTTTTTTTGAGTTCTGCCAAGTTTCCTACAAAGGAGCCAATCCGGGAATAAAATTGACGCTATTCTTGCATGGTCATAAAAACTTTCTCCAGTCGCAGCAATGATGTTCATGTTGTGACCACTACATAAATTCATTGGCTTTGCACACTCAATTGCCATTTAAGGCAAAGATAATTAAGTTTCAAAGTAATTTCTTAAAGATAGAAATTGTATAATCCTATGTAAAGAGCTGTTAAATTATAACTGTTACCTTTAATAGCAAGGAAAAAAAAGCTCATAGTGTTGAGTGAACAGTTCGAGAATAGTTCGGGTTCGTACCGAATTTTGTGGTGTTTGGGAAACGGACCCGAACCCGAACATTTTCAAAAAAGTTTGGGTTCAGGTTCATTGTTCGGCGATTACTTCCCGCTTTCTGAAGGTCTGCACAGCAGCCAATCAGCTAGCGTTTTACTTCTTGCCCTAATAGCCCATCACAGCCAAGCCTACTTATGGCATGGCTGTGATTGGCCAAGTGCAGCATGTGACCCAGCCTCTATTTAAGCTGGAGTCACGTAGCTCCGCACGTCACACTGCTCTCATTAGTGTAGGGAGAGGACGCAGCTGCTGTCAGGGAGAGATTAGGCAGGAAAAAGTCAGCAAAAGCAAATAATGAAGTGATCGATCTACAGCTGTGAATGATTGAACTTCTGCTAGTTACTTTCTCACTGGTTTTTAGGCTGCACAGAGCGTATTTCTGTCACTTATTTTCTGGGGTGATTGGCGGCCATTCTTTGACTTGTGGTGCACCAGAACAAGCTGCCACCAAGTCCATCAATCTATCAATACTAGTTTTTTTTTTGTTGCTATATCCTACATCAGGGGCTTGGCTGTGCTAATTGTCACCCCTAGAAACTCAGGATAGCAATTTCTATATTTTATTAAGGGGTTAAATACAATTGCCCAAATACCTATCCCCTAAATCTGGTGTTCCAGATTTGGCTAGCCAAGTATAATACTGTCTGCTGTCTCGCAAAGGATAGATTATTTTCTGTGGTGAAATTCAATTGTCAAAATATCAATACTCTAAATCTGGTGTCCCAGAACTGGCTGACAAACTATAATAGTGTCCGCAAAAACATATATTTTGTTCTGGGGTGAAATTCAATTTCCAAAATAGCAATACCATACATCAGTGGTTTCAGCTGTGGCTGGCCAAGTTTCATAGTGTCCTGCAAATTATATATTTTGTTCTGGGGTGAAATTCAATTGCCAAAATAGCAATACCATAAATCAGTGGTTTCAGTTGTGGCTGGCCAAGTTTCATAGTGTCCGCCAAAACATATATTTTGTTCTGGGGTGAAATTCAATTGCCAAAATAACAATACAATAAATCTGGTGTCACAGCTGTGGATGGCAAAGTATAATATTGTCTGCTAAAACATATATTTTGTTCTGAGGTGAAATTCAATTGCCAAAATAGCAATACCATAAATCAGTGGTTTCAGCTGTGGCTGGCCAAGTTTCATAGTGTAGTGCAAAGGATATATTTTGTTCTGGGGTGAAATTCAATTGCCAAAATAGCAATACCCTGAATCTGGTGTTCCAGCTGTTGCAGGCCTAGTTTAAATCTGTCCGTAACAGGGAATATTTTGTTCTGGGGTGAATTTCAATTGCCAAAATAGCAATACCATAAATCAGTGGTTTCAGCTTTGGCTGGCCGAATTTCATAGTGTCCTCAAAAACATTATTTTGTTCTGGGGTGAAATTAAATTGCCAAAATAGTAATACTATAAATCAGTGGTTTCAGCTGTGGCTGGCCAAGTTTCATAGTGTCCACAAAAACATATATTTTGTTCCGGGGTGAAATTCAATTGCCAAAATAGCAATACCATACATCAGTGGTTTCAGCTGTGTCTGGCCAAGTTTCATAGTGTCCTGCAAATTATATATTTTGTTCTGGGGTGAAATTCAATTGCCAAAATAGCAATACCATAAATCAGTGGTTTCAGCTGTGGCTGGCCAAGTTTCATAGTGTCCGCAAAAACATATATTTTGTTCTGGGGTGAAATTCAATTGCCAAAATAGCAATACCATAAATCTGTGGTTTCAGCTGTAGCTGGCCAAGTTTCATAGTGTCATGCAAAGGATATATTTTGTTCTGGGGTGAAATTCAATTGCCAAAATAGCAATACCATAAATCAGTGGTTTCAGCTGTTGCTGGCCAAGTTTCATAGTGTCCTGCAAAGGATATATTTTGTTCTGGGGTGAAATTCAATTGCCAAAATAGCAATACCATAAATCAGTGGTTTCAGCTGTGTCTGGCCTAGTTTAAATCTGTCCGTAACAGGGTATATTTTGTTCTGGGGTGAAATTCTGTGGCCAAAATAGCAATACCCTGAATCTGGTGTTCCAGCTGTTGCAGGCCAAGTGTAAATCTGTCCATAAAAGGATACCTTTCATCCAGGGCCTAAATACTAGCCCTAAAAGAGATATTCCCCTAAATCAGTGGTTACTGCTGTGCCTGGATTAGTGTAATAAGCTACATAAATAAATAGGCAGATAGTGTTAGGTGCCTGTAAAAAAAGGCCTGAACTTGAAATCAATACATTGGGCCAAATATTTTTTTTCTTATTTTGGTGCTTGGTGAACGGTAACAATGAGGAAAACATCTAGTAAGGGACGCGGACGCGGTCGTGGTGGTGTTAGTGGACCCTCTGCTGCTGGGAGAGGATGTGGCCATTCTGCCACAGCCACACGTCCTAGTTAACCAACTACCTCAGGTTCCAGTGCCCGCCAGAATTTACAGCAATATTTGTTGGGGCCCAATGCCGTTCTAAGGATGGTAAGGCCTGAGCAGGTACAGTCGCTAGTCAATTGGGTGGCCGACAGTGGATCCAGCACGTTCACAACATTATCTCCCACCCAGTCTTCTGCAGAAAGTGCACAGGTACAGCCTGAAAACCAAGCCAATCAGTCTGTCACATCACCCCCATGCATATCAGGGAAACTGTCTGAGCCTCAAGTTATGCAGCAGTCTCTTATGCTGTTTGAAGACTCTGCTGGCAGGGTTTCACAAGGGAATCCACCTAGCCCTTCCCCAGTGGTGGAAGACATAGAATGCACTGATGCACAACCACTAATGTTTCCTGATGATGAGGACATGGGAATACCACCTCATCGGAGTCTGCACGTCTCTGATGATGACGAAACACAGGTGGCAACTGCTGCGTCTTTCTGCAGTGTGCAGACCGAACAGGAGGTCAGGGAGGAAGACTGTGTGGAAGACGATGCAGTGGACAATGAGGTCCTAGACCCCACATGGAATGAAGGTCGTGCCACTGACTTCCATAGTTCAGAGGAAGAGGCAGTGGTGAGACCGAGCCAACAGCGTAGCAAAAGAGGGAGCATAGGGCAAAAGCAGACCAGCCGCGGCCAAGAGAGTTCGCCTGCTACTGGCCACCGCCACCAGGGACAAAGCACCCCAAAGGCCAGCTTCAAGGGGTTCCCTGGCATGGCACTTCTTTAAACAATGTGCTGACGACAAGACCCGAGTGGTTTACACGCTGTGCCATCAGATCCTGAAGGGAGGCATTAACGTTCTGAACCTTAGCACAACCTGCATGACCAGGCATCTACATGCAAAGCATGAACTGCAGTGGAGTAAACACCTTAAAAACAAGGAACTCACTCAGGCTCCCCCTGCTCCCTCTTCTGCTGCTGCCTCGGCCTGTTCCTCCGCCTCGGGAGGAACGTTGGCATCTGCCGCCCACCAAACAGAGGATGTGCCACCGACACCACCACCTGCGTCACCAAGCATCTCCACCATGTCACACGGCAGCGTTCAGCTCTCCATCTCACAAACCTTGGAGAGAAAGTGCAAATTCCCACCTAGCCACCCTCGAGCCTTGGGCCTGAATGCCAGCATTTCTAAACTACTGGCCTTTGAAATGCTGTCATTCAGGCTGGTGGACACAGACAGCTTCAAACAGCTGATGTCCATGGCTGTCCCACAGTATGTTGTTCCCAGCCGCCACTACTTCTCCAAGACAGCCGTGCCTTCCCTGCACAACCAAGTATCCGATAAAATCAAGTGTGCACTGCGCAACGCCATCTGTGGCAAGGTCCACCTAACCACAGATACGTGGACCAGTAAGCACGGCCAGGGACGCTATATCTCCCTAACTGCACACTGGGTAAATGTAGTGGCGGCTGGGCCCCAGGCGGAGAGTTCCTTAGCGCACGTCCTTCCGCTGACAAGGATCGTAGAGCATCATTCTTTGCCTCCTGTAGCCTCCTCCTCCTACTCGGCTTCCTCCTCCTCTGCTTCCACGAGCTCATCCAGTCAGCCACACACCTTCACCACCAACTTCAGCACAGCCCAGGGTAAACGTCAGCAGGCCATTCTGAAACTCATATGTTTGGGGGACAGGCCCCACACCGTGCAGGAGTTGTGGCGGGGTATTGAACAACAGACCGACGAGTGGTTTTTGCTGGTGGGCCTCAAGCCCGGCCTGGTGGTGTGCGATAATGGGCGAAATCTCGTCGCAGCTCTGGGACTAGCCGGTTCGACGCACGTCCCTTGCCTGGCGCATTTGCTGAATTTGGTGGTGCAGAAGTTCATTCACAACTACCCCGACATGTCAGCGCTGCTGCATAAAGTGCGGACCGTCTGTGCGCGCTTCCGGCGTTCACATCCTGCCGCTGCTCGCCTGTCTGCGCTACAGCGGAACTTCGGCCTTCCCACTCACCGCCTCATATGCGATGTGCCCACCAGGTGGAAATCCACCTTGCACATGCTGGAGAGACTGTGCTAGCAGCAGGAGGCCATAGTGGAGTTTCAGCTGCAGCCCGCACATGTGAGTCGCACTGCGGAACAGCACCACTTCACCACCAATAATTGGGCCTCCATGCGAGACCTGTGTGCCCTGTTGCGCTGTTTCGAGTACTCCACCAACATGGCCAGTGGCGATGACACCGTTATCAGCATTACAATACCACTTCTATCTCTCCTTGAGAAAACGCTTAGGGCGATGATGGAAGAGGAGGTGGCACAGGAGGAGGAGGATGAGGGGTCAATTTTAGCACTTTCAGGCCAGTCTGTTAGAAGTGGCTCAGAGGGAGTTTTTTGCAGCAGCAGAGGCCAGGTACAAATGTGGCCAGCCGGGGCCCACTACTGGAGGTTGAGGAGGAGCAAGAGGTCGCCAACGCAGCTGTGTCACGGCCAGCTCCTCTGAGGAGTTAGCATGGCAGAAATGTGGAAAAGTTTTGTCTCCTTGCCACAGCTAACTGCAGCACCACCTCATACGGAACGTGTTAGCGGGAGGCAGCATTTCACTAACATGGTTGAACAGTACGTCTGCACACCGCTCCACGTACTGACTGATGGTTCGGCCCAATTTGGGTCTCCAAATTGACCATGTGGTGTCAGCACGGCAGGGGGCGTCATTACTGACAAACGCAGCCGCCAGTCCACAGCCAACGTGGACAAACTGACGTTCATAAAAATGAACCAGGCATGGATCTCATAGGACCTGTCCCTCCCTTGTGCAGAATAGACATTTATAACTGCCTCCCCCTCAACCATGTATTCTTGTACTCCGGGACACTTCTTTATTGAATCCTCATTTTTTTAACTTTACCATGATCTTGCGGTGCAACCCAAAGTTGAATGAACCTCTCCTCAATCTGGGCGCCGGGGCCTAAATAACTGAAAGTGGCCTTCTCCAGTGGTGGGTGATATGACGCCTTATTCCTTGCAGTGGGACCTCTCTCCTCTGTCTGGGTGCGGGGGCCTAAATAACTGAAAGTGGCCTTCTCCAGTGGTGGGTGTATGACGCCTTATTCCTTGCTGTGGGACCTCTCTCCTCTCTCTGGGTGCTGGGGCCTAAATATAACTGAAAGTGGCCTTCTCCAGTGGTGGGTGATATGGCGCATGATTCTCTGCTATGGGACCTCTCTCCAATTGATATTGGTTAATTTTTATTTATTTTATTTTATTTTTATTCATTTCCCTATCCACATTTGTTTGCATGGCATTTACCTACATTTTGCTGCCTTTTGCAGACCTCTAACCCTTTCCTGGACTATTTTACAGCCTTTTTAGTGCCTAAAAGTTCGGGTCCCCATTGACTTCAATGGGGTTCGGGTTCGGGATAAAGTTCTGGTCGAGTTCGGATCACGAACTCGAACATTTTCGGTACGTTCGGCCGAACTTCTCGAGCCCAAACATCCAGGTGTTCGCTCATCTCTATCCATGTGGGTGTGAAGACCTTTCCAAGTGTGAGGTTTATTTTTCCCAAGTCTGTCATGTTATCTGCAAAGGAGCCATTCCTGGAATAACATTGAAGCTGTTCTTGCATGGTCACAAGAACTTTCCCCTGTCGTAACAATGAACTTTATGTTATGACGAAGACATGAATTCCTTGGCTTTAGAGTCAAAATTGCTATTTAAGGAAAAGATAATTAAGTTTTAAAGTTAGTTCATAAAGATAGAAATGGTTTACACCTATATAAAGAGCTGTGGTGTTATGACTGCTAGCTTTGATGGCAAGAATTTCTTTTATAGACTTTCACCAGTATGGCTGAGTGGTTACGGCGTTGGACTTAAGATCTAAAGGATGTATATCCGCGCGGGTTCAATCCCCACTCCTGGTAACCCTTTTCTTTGAAACGCTGAGGGTGATGACAACTAACACTTTGAGCAAGCTTTTTTCAGCCATCAACATTTCATTAATAATCTTTGGCTTTTTGTGTATGTAGTCTCATTATGCCAATCTAGGGTATATCAAGAGCAAATTATAGTTATTTGTTCATTGTTACTTAGCAGGGTAGCCAAGTGGTTAGGGTTTTGGAAGAAAATCCAATGGATGTGTATCGATGTGGGTGTGAACCCCTCTCCAACAGTGGGGATCTTTTTGTGTATGTAGTCTCAAAATGCCAACCTAGGGTTTATCAAGAGCAAATAATAGCCATTTGTTCAGTGGTACTCAGCAGGATGGCCAAACGGTTAAGGTTTTGGAAATAAAATCCATTAGATGTGTATCCAAGTGGGTGTGAACACCTTTCCAAGTGTGAGGTTTATTTTTCCCAGGTCTGTCACGTTTTCTGAAAAGGAGACAATCCTGGAATAACATTGAAGCTGTTCTTGCATGGTCACAAGAACTGAGGGTGAAACGCTGAGGGTGATGACAACTAACACTTTGAGCAAGCTTTTTTCAGCCTTCAACATTTCATTAATAATTTTTGTCTTTTTGTGTATGTAGTCTTTAGAAAAAAGACGACTGAGTGGAGATATAATAACTATGCATAAATATATGAGGGGTCATTACAGAGATCTGTCCCATCATCTTTTTATCCCCAGGACTGTGAATGTGACGAGGGTACATCCTCTGCGTCTGGAGGAAAGGAGGTTTGTACACAAATATTGAAAAGGATTCTTCACGGTAAGAGCAGTGAGACTATGGAACTCTCTGCCTGAGGAGGTGATGATGGTGAGTACAATAAAGGAATTCAAGAGGGGACTGGATGTATTTCTGGAGTGTAATAATATTACAGGCTACAGCTACTAGAGAGGGGTCGTTGATCCACTGAGTTATTCTGATTGCCTGATTGGAGTCGGGAAGGAATTTTTCCCCTGTAAGTGGTAAAAATTAGCTTCTGTATCACAGGGTTTTTTTGCCTTCCTCTGGATCAACTTGTAGGAAACAGACCGAACTGGATGGACAAATGTCTTTTTTCGGTCTTATATACTATGTTACTAGTCTCATTATGCCAATCTAGGGTTCATCAAGAGCAAATTATCTCTATTTGTTTATTGTTACTTAGCAGGGCAGCAAAGTGGTTAAGGCTTTGGAAAAAAATACTATGGATGTGTATCGATGTGGGTGTGAACCCCTCTCCAAACGTGGGGATCATTTTGTGTATGTAGTCTCAAAATGCCAACCTAGGGTTCATCTAGAGCAAATGATAGCCATTTGTTCATTGGTAATCAGCAGGATGGCCAAACGGTTAAGGTTTTGGAAATAAAATCCATTAGATGTGTATCCATGTGGGTGTGAACACCTTTCCAAGTGTGAGGTTTATTTTTCGCAGGTCTGTCACGTTTCCTGAAAAGGAGCCAATCCTGGAATAATGTTGAAGCTGTTCTTGCATGGTCACAAGAACTTTCCCCTGTCGTAACAATGAACTTTATGTTATGACCAAGACAAGAATTCCTTGGCTTTAGAGCCAAAATTGCTATTTATGGAAAAGATAATTAAGTTTTAAAGTAAGTTCATAAAGATAGAAATTGTTTAAACCTATATAAAGAGCTGTGTTGTTATAACTGCTAGCTTTGATGGCAAGCATTTCGTTAGTAGACTTTCACTAAATTGGCCCAGTGGTTAAGGCGTTGGACTTAAGATCCAATGGATGCATATCCGTGTGGGTTCAAACCCCACTCCTGGTAAACCTTTTCTTTGAAATGCTGAGGGTGATGACAACTAACACTTTGAGCAAGCTTTTTTCAGCCATCAACATTTCATTAATAATCTTTGGCTTTTTGTGTTTCTAGTCTCAATATGCCAATCTAGGGTTCATCAAGAGCAAAATATTGCTATTTGCTCATTGGTACTTAGCAGGGTAGCCAAGTGGTTAAGGCTTTGGAAAAAAATTCAATGGACGTGTATCAATGTGGTTGTGAACCCCTCTCCAAGCATGGGGATCTTTTTGTGTATATAGTCTCAAAATGCCAACCTAGGGTTCATCTAGAGCAAATAATAGCCATTTGTTCATTGGTACTCAGCAGGGTGGCCAAACAGTTAAGGTTTTGGAAATAAAATTCATTAGATGTGTATCCATGTGGGTGCGAACACCTTTCCAAGTGTGAGGTTTATCTTTCGCAGGTCTGTCACGTTTCCTGCACAGGAGGCAATCCTGGAATAACATTGAAGCTGTTCTTGCATGGTCAGAAGAACTTATCCCTGTCATAACAATGAACTTTATGTTATGACCAAGACATGAATTCCTTGGCTTTAGAGTCAAAATTGCTATTTAAGGAAAAGATAATCAAGTTTTAAAGTTAGTTCATAAAGATAGAAATGGTTTAAACCTATATAAAGAGCTGTGGTGTTATAACTTCTAGCTTTGATGGCAAGCATTTCTTATATAGACTTTCACCAGGATGGCCGAGTGGTTAAGGCGTTGGACTTAACATCCAATTTATGTATATCCGCGCGGGTTCAAACCCCGCTCCTGGTAGCCCTTTTCTTTGAAACGCTGAGGGTGATGACAACTAACACTTTGAGCAAGATTTTTTCAGCCATCAACATTTAATTAATAATCTTTGGCTTTTTGTGTATGTAGTCTCATTATGCCAACCTAGGGTTCATCAAGAGCAAAATATCGCCATTTGTTCATTGTTACTTACCAGGGTAGCCAAGTGGTTAAGGCTTTGGAAAAAAATCCAATGGATGTGTATTGATGTGGGTGTGAACCCCTCTCCAAGCGTGGGTTATCTTTTTGTGTATGTAGTCTCAAAATGCCAACCTAGGGTTCACCTAGAGCAAATAATAGCCATTTGTTCATTGGTACTCAGCAGGGTGGCCAAACAGTTAAGGTTTTGGAAATAAAATCAATTAGATGTGTATCCATGTGGGTGCGAACACCTTTCCAAGTGTGAGGTTTATCTTTCGCAGTTCTGTCACATTTCCTGCACAGGAGGCAATCCTAGAATATCATTGAAACTGTTCTTGCATGGTCACAGGAACTTTCCCCTGTCATTACAATGAACAAAATTGCTATTTAAGGAAAAGATAATTAAGTTTTAAAGTTAGTTCATAAAGAAAAAATGGTTGAAACCTATATAAAAAGCTGTGGTGTTATAACTGCTAGCTTTGACGGCAAGCTTCTATTTCATAGGTTTTCAACAAGATGGTCGAGTGGTTAAGGCGTTGAACAGAAAAACCAATGGATGTATATCCGCGTGGGTTCAATCCCCACTCCTGGTAACCCTTTTCTTTGAAACGCTGAGGGTGATGACAACTAACACTTTGAGCAAGCTTTTTTCAGCCATCAACATTTCATTAATAATCTTTGGCTTTTTGTGTATGTAGTCTCATTATGCCAATCTAGGGTTTATCAAGAGCAAATTATCGATATTTGTTCATTGTTACTTAGCAGGGTAGCCAAGTGGTTAAGGCTTTGGAAAAAAATTCAATGGATGTGTATCGATGTGGGTGTGAACCCCTCTCAAGAGTGGGGATCTTTTTGTGTATGTAGTCTCAAAATGCCAACCTAGGGTTCATTTAGAACAAATGATAGCCATTTGTTCATTGGTACTCAGCAGGGTGGCCAAACGGTTAAGGTTTTGGAAATAAAATCCATTAGATGGGTATCCATGTGGGTGTGAACACCTTTCCAAGTGTGAGATTTATCTTTCGCAGGTCTGTCACGTTTCCTGCAAAGGAGGTGTTCTGTTTCAGTATCTTGCATTGTGTATTGGTATGCTCCTCTCTTCTCCTCCCCCGTCTGTTTCAACTTCTAGTTGGTTCAGTCTAGCCACTTCCTGTTTTCCCTGTCATGCATTGCTGTTTGTGTGTGCTGTAATTCTGAGGAAAATCTGAGGAGAATCTGTGTAGTATCTCATCTTCTTATCAAGGAGATTATTAGAGGCATAATTCTTTTACCATCTGGATTCCCTGCATATCTTGTAATACAATCTCCGGATTAAAAGACTACTTGATTAACTCCTGGGTGTCTGATGCGTAAACTGTAAGTGGATAATGTCTGATTCAACAAGTCACCTCAGAGATGCGTGATTGTATAAGGCTGACATTTCGAAACGCCACAAGAGGCAATCCTGGAATAACATTGAAGCTGTTCTTGCATGGTCACAAGAACTTATCTCTGTCGTAACAATGAACTTTATGTTATGACCAAGACATGAATTCCTTGGCTTTAGAGTCAAAATTGCTATTTAAGGAAAAGATAATTAAGTTTTAAAGTTAGTTCATAAAGATAGAAATGGTTTAAACCTATATAAAGAGCTGTGGTGTTATAACTGCTAGCTTTGATGGCAAGCATTTCTTTCATAGACTTTCACCAGGATTGCCGAGTGGTTAAGGTGTTGGACTTAAGATCCAATGGATGTATATCCGCATGGGTTCAAACTGCACTCCTGGTAACCCTTTTTTTTTAAATGCTGAGGGTGATGACAGCTAACACTTTCAGCAAGTTTTTTTTAGCCATCAACATTTCATTAATAGTCTTTGGCTTTTTGTGTATGTAGTCTCATTATGCCAATCTATGGTTCATCAAGAGCAAATTATCGCTATTTGTTCATTGTTACTTAGCTAAAATCATTTAGCAGGCACCTTGGCACAATGCCCAGGGGGGTCCTGTTACCCCCCATGTCGGCGATCGCACCAAACCGCAGGTCAATGCAGACCTGCGGTTTGCTGCTCTTTCTGTAGTCTCTGATCAGAGACTAAAAAATGCCCCAAACTTATACATTTTCACCCCCCCCCCCCCACTGCATCCCGCCATATTAGTGTCCCCCTGGATGGTGCAGGGGGGGGAATTGCGGATGGTGCTGCGGGTGGGCGGTGCGGAATTGCGATCCCTAGCCCGCCTCCTTTCAAATGCTTTCCCTGGTGTCTAGTGGGTATAGCAGGGGGTCAGCACATTACTGACCCCCTGCTATAGACAGATGTCAGCAGTTTAACCCCTTCCATACCGTGGTCCGTACGGTTAACAGGGATGGAGCACCCATGCTGTGCCTTTGCAGCCCCCCGACAGGATGGGATAGCAGAGGGAGGATGCTCCCCTCCCTTCCCATCACCCGCTGCTCTGTTCTGGCAGCGGGTGATGGTTGCAATGGGAGCAAGACGCTTTCAGAAGTGTCTTGCTCTGTCCATGGCACTGAAACTCTGAATAGGCTTTTGCTAAAGGCAAAAGCCTATTCAGACTTTGTAAAGTAAAAAATACAGTAAGTACACTATATAGTGTACTTACTGTATTATATAGACACCAGATCCACTGGATCTACAAGAACCAAGTGGGTCTGGGTAAAAAAAAAAAAATACATATCACTGAATAAAAATTAAAAAAAATCAAATAAACTACACATATTAGGTATCGCCGCGTCCGCAAAAATATGCTCTATAAAAATATCACATGACCTAACCCCTCATGCAAATACCGTAAAAAAAATGGTGTAAAAAAGCCATTTTTTGTCACCTACGCATCACAAAAAGTGTAATACCAAGTGATCAAAAAGGCGTATGCCTCCCAAAATAGTACCAATAAAACCGCCATCTCTTCCTGCAAAAAATGAGTCCTTACCTAGGACAATCGCCCAAAAACATAAAAAAAATATGGCTCTCAGACTATGGAGACACTAAAACATAATTTGTTTTGTTTTAAAAATTGATAATATTGTGTAAAACTTAAATACATAAATGAAAAGTATACATATTAGGTATCAGCGCATCCGTCACAACCTGCTCTATAAAAATAACACATGACCAAACCCCTCGGGTGAACATAACAAAAATAAATAAATAAATACGGTATCAAAAGCCATTTTTTTCACTTACATCACAAAAAGTGTAAAAGCAAGCGACCAAAATCTCATATGCACCCCAAGATAGTTCCAATAAAACCGACATCTCATCCCGCAAGGAATGAGCCCCTACATAAGACAGTTGCCCAAAAATAAAAAAAAATATGGCTTTTAGAATGTGGAGACACTAAAAAAATCTTTTCAAAGATGCTTTATTATGTAAAACTGAAACAAAACCCCCAAAAAAGTAGCCATATTTGGTATTGCTGCGTCCATAGCAACCCGCTCTATAAAATTAGCACACAATCTAACCTGTCAGTTCAACGATGTAAATAAAATAAAAAAAAACGGTCTGAAAATGGATTTTTTTTGCAAATTTTCCATTTTAATCCATTTTCCAGTAACAAAGCAAGAGTTAACAGCCAAACAAAACTCAATATATATTGCCCCGATTCTTTAGTTTGCAGAAACACCCCATATGTGGTCGTAAACTGCTGAACAGCAGGGCATAGAAGGAAGGGAACGCCATATGGTTTTTGGAAGGCAGATTTTGCTGGACAGTTTTTTTGACACCATGTCCCATTTGAAGCCCCCTGATGCACCCCTACAGTAGAAACTCCAAAAAAGTGACCCTATTTTGGAAACGACGGGATAAGGTGGCAATTTTGTTTGTATTATTTTAGGGTAAATATGATTTTTGGTTGCTCTATATTACACTTTTTTTGAGGCAAGGTAACAAAAAATAGAAATTCTAAAATTTAATCTCCATTTGCCAATAACTCTTGTGGAACACCTAAAGGGTTAACAAAGTTTGTAAAATCGGTTTTGAATACCTTCAGGGGTGTAGTTTCTTAGATGGAGTCACTTTTTTGGAGTTTCTACTCTAGGGGTGCAGCGGGGGGCTTCAAATGGGACATGGTGTAAAAAATCCAGTCCAGCAAAATCCGCCTTCCAAAAGCCATATGGCGTACCGTTTGGCCATACAGCAGTTTATGACCACATATGGGGTGTTTCTGCAAACTACAGAATCGGAGCAATAAATATTGAGGTTTTTTTGGCTGTCAACCCTTGCTTTGTTACTGGAAAAAATGGATTCAAATGGAAAATTTTCCAAAAAATCGAAATTTTATCTCCATTTGCCATTATCTCTTGTGGAAAACCTAAAGGGTTATTGACATTTGTAAAATCAGTTTTGAATACCTTGGTGTGTGGGGGGTGTAGTTTCTAGAATGGGGTCATTTTTGGGTGGTTTCTATTATGTAAGCCTCACAAAGTGACTTCAGACCTGAACTGGTCCCTAAAAAGTGGGTTTTTAAAAATTTCTGAAAAATTTCAAGATTTGCTTCTAAACTTCTAAGCCTTGTAACGTCCCCAAAAAATAAAATGTCATTCCCAAAATGACCGATACATGAAGTAGACATATGGGAAATGTAAATCAATAACTTCTTGGGGCAGTATTACTATGTATTATAGAAGTAGAGAAATTGAAACTTTTGGTAAATTTGGTAATTTTTTATTTAAAAAAATGAAATTTTTCAACTTCATTTTACCACTGTCAAAAAGGACAATATGTGACGAAAAAACAATCTCAGAATGGCCTGGATAAGAAAAAGCGTTTTAAAGTTATCACCACATAAAGTGACACTGGTCAGATTTGCAAAAAATGGCCAGGTCCTTAAGGTGAAATAGGGCCGAGTCCTTAAGGGGTTAAAGTTAGTTCATAAAGATAGAAATTGTTTAAACCTATAGTAAGAGCTGTGGTGTTATAGCTGCTAGCTTTGATGGCAAGGATCTGTTTCATAGACTTTCACCAGGATGGTCGAGTGGTTAAGGCGTTGGACTTAAGATCCAATGGATGTATATCCGCGTGGGTTAAACCCCCTTCTCCTGGTAACCCTTTTCTTTGAAACACTGAGGGTAATGACAACTAACACTTTGAGAAAGATTTTTTCAGCCATCAATATTTCATTAATAATCTTTTGGCTTTTTGTGCCATTATTCCAACCTAGGGTTCATCAAGAGCAAATTATCACCATTCGTTCAGTGTTACTTAGCAGGGTAGCTAAGTGGTTAAGGCTTTGGAAAAAAATCCAATGGATGTGTATCGATGTGAGTGTAAACCCCTCTCCAAGCGTAGGGATGTTTTTTTAATTCTGCCAAGGTTCCTACAAAGGAGCCGATGGTCATAAAAACTTTCTCCAGTAGCAACAATGATGTTCATGTTGTGACCACTACATAAATTCATTGGCTTCGCACACGCAATTGCCATTTAAGGCAAAGATAATTCAGTTATAAAGTCATTTCTTTAACATAGAAATTGTATAAACCTATGTAAAGAGCTGTGGTGTTATACCTGTTACCTTTGATTGCAAGGAAAAAACATACAGACTTTCCCCAGCATGGCCAAGTGGTTAACTCATTAGACTTGAAGTCTAATGGTTGTATATGCGTGCCGGTTCAAACCCCACTCCTGGTATCTCTCTTCTTTGAAACGCTGAAGGTAACAACAGTTGGCCCTCGGCGCAAGCGTTTTATTTTTAGCCATCAAGATTGCAATATGAAAATTTTACTTTTTCGGGATACAATCTCAAAATGTACACTTTGGATCAATCAAAAGCAAATTATAACCATTTGTTTATTGGTACTTACTGCGCTGGCCAAGTGGTTAAGGGTTTGGGTATAAAATCCAATGGATTTGTATCTATTTGGGTGTTAACTCCTCTCCAAATGTGAGGTTTATCTTTGGAATTCTGCCAAGTTTCCTTCAAAGGAGCCAGTCCTGGAATAGCATTGAAGCGATTTTTGCATGGTCACAAAAAATTTTACCTGTCGCAAAAATAAACTATATGTTATGATTAGAGATGAGCGAATTTCTCAAAAGTTCGATTCGTTCGGTTCTTTGAACGTTCCGAAAAGATTTGATTTTATCCGAATTTATTCGCTGTGAATCGCTTTAAAAAACAGCTATTTCCTGACTGCAGAGAGCCTGTATAGTGGTGTAGAACACTGTGCATTGCATTGTGGTAGAGAAACAATACTCTGAGTACGTTTGACAAGCAGATGACAGACGTCACTCTTAGAATCACTGCACACTTAATTTATTTGGGAAGTCATTGGGCCAAAACTGATCAAATAACTCAAGTGTGAAGCGCACTCCTTTTACAGCTTTTGTCAGCTGATTTCACATAGATGTCTACAGAACCTGTTCTATTAAATGCTTATACAATCAGAGCCACCCTGTCAGCAGTAGGTTTGTGTTGATGTCACTGATTATTTTGCCCTTCCACTGATCCATCAGAACAATAATCCCCCAAAAACTGATCCTGTCAGTTGGGCATCCATCTTCACTCGGTCAGCATTTGGTCAGTAATCCATCAGTATTGCTAAAGCCAAAAAAATAAAACAGGAGTGGATCCAAAACAGAGATGACATGTGAATGGAATATTTGTATGTCTTCTTTGTTTTGTACCCACTCCTGCTTTTGGCTACCAAATCATAAGCCAATTCTGATGCAAAATAGGGACCATGTCATACAGGCCTTACAGCTGATACATAGAAATGATCCGATGTGCGTTTTACTTTTCCTTCCTTCTGACAGATCAAAAGAAGGGTCAAATAAATGATGATATCAACCAGGCCAAAAATGCAAAATAGTGGCCCAGTCATGGAGTGGCGAGGATGGAAACAGCATGAGGAAACCACAGAGTGGCCCAGTGACAGAGTGGTGTGGTGGCAGCAGCATGAGTAGACCACAGAGTGGCCCAGTGACATAGTGGTGAGGTGGCAGCAGCATAAGGATACCACAGAGCGGTTCAGTGACATAGTGTTAAGGTGGCAGCAGCATGAGGAGACCAAAGAGTGGCCCAGTGACATAGTGGTGAGGTGGCAGCAGCATATGGAGACCACAGAGTGGCCCAGTGACATAGTGGTGAGTTGGCAGCAGCATGAGGAGACCACAGAGTTGCCCAGTGACATAGTGGTGAGGTAGCAGCAGCATGAGGAAACCACAGAGTAGGGATGTGGCACCAGCATGAGGAGACCACAGAGTGGTGAAGTGACAGCAGCATAAGGAGACCAGAAAGTGGCCCAGTGACATAGCGTTGAGGTGGCAGCAGCATTTAGGAGACCACAGAGTAGGGATGTTGCACCAGCATTAGGAGACCACAGAGTGGTGAAGTGGAAGCAGCATGAGACCAGAAAGTGGCCCAGTGACATAGTGTTGAGGTAGCAGCAGCATGAGGAGACCACAGAGTAGTGATGTGGCAGCAGCATGAGTAGACCACAAAGTGGCCCAGTGACATAGTGTTGAGGTAGCAGCAGCATGAGGAGACCACAGAGTAGTCATATGGCAGCAGCATGAGGATACCACAGAGTGATGAAGTGGCAGCAGCATGAGGAGACAACAGAGTGGCCCAGTGACAGAGTGGGGAGTTGGGGGGCAATACCCGTACCAGCTGAAGATGGTGGCTGGCAGTAGGAGCACCTGGCAGCAGGTGTGCATCAGGCGGGTGGCAGCATCAGAATAGTAGCTGAAGTAGGTAGCCAGGAGAAACAGATCTCTTTTTGTCAAAGTGTAGGTGTGGCACCATGGATGATCTAGTCTGATGCACCAGGCACTGGTGTTTAAAAATCCTGGCTGATCCACGCCTGATTCATCTTCACAAAAGTCAGTTTCTCCACATTCTGGGTGGACAGGCGAGTTCTCCTTGGGATAACTATGGACCCCGCCACACTAAACAACCGCTCTGATGCCACACGGCTGGCTGGGCAGGAAAGCTTGTCCAGGGCAAACTCAGCCAGTTGTGGCCACAAATCCAGTTTGGTTTCCCAGTAATCCAGGGGATCTTCGATTTGCGGTAGCAGGGTGCACTTCAAGTATGCCACAACCTACTGCTTCAGGTTCTGCTCTATGTCTAGCTCCTGCTGCTGGGGAATAGTTTCTTCAGTAGGTGGGTGAAGAAAACTGCTCATCAGCGACTCGAGACTTAAGTTGCTGCTGATGGAGTTGGTACCTTCTCCTCTAGTTCAGCCCCCACAGGGCTCATGTGGTCGTGAGATATAGGTCGCCACGTCTCTTGTTCCCTGGCCAGCCAGATTTAGCAGCATCTGTTCCAGGACAAGAATCAGTGGAATGAAGTTGTTCATCCCGCAGTCCTGGTGACTGACAAATAAAGTGTCCTCCTCAAAGGGCCCAAGCAAACAGCAGGTGTCACGCATGAGCTGGCTAACATCGAAGTTACATAGGGGAGTACCTCAGTCCGCCTGTATCATTAAGAAATCGTTTATGGCCTTTCTTTGTTCATATAATCAGTCCAACATGTGGAGGGTGTAATTCCAACGGGTGGAAACGTCGCATATTAGCCTATGTTGGAGGAGGCCATTCTGCCTCTGCAGCTCAAGGAGGGTATGCTTTGCGGTGTACGAGTGGCTGAAGTGTATGCAAATTTCCTTGCCCATTTTTAGGATGTCATGCAGATGGGCAGAAGACTTCAGGAACCGCTTTACAATCAGATTGAACCTTCCTTGATGCAGTGCCGACACCATGTTCATCCCGTTGTCGTCACCATGGTTCTGATTTTGAGTTGTTGAGGAGAAAGCCAGGATTCGATTTCTTGATGAAGGACGCAGAGCAGTTCCTCCTTTGTGTGACTCCATTCGCCCAGGCAAACTAGGTGCAGAACAGCGTGACACCGCCATGCCCTGCACATGTGGTATGCTGGAGGGGTACTGTGAATTGTCCCTGCAGTGGAGGCTGACTACACGGTGGAGGATAAGGAGGCAGAGGTGACTAACAGTGTGAGAACGTGGAGGCGGAAGCGCCGTCACCTGGCCAAGTTGCTGGTGTGGCTGGGCAGGAATCACATTTACCCAGTAGGCCGTAAAGGACATATATTGTCCTTGACCATAGTTACAGCTCCACACGTTGACACACTGGCCCACCTTCTGTTCTACATATGTGTGCAGGACTGGTACTAGCTTTTTGGTAAAGAAATGACTGCTTGGGACTCTCCACTTCGGCTTGGCACCAGCCATCATTTCTATGAAAGATGAAGAGTTCACCACTTGGAAAGGGAGGGACTGCAACAAATAGTCTGAATATGCTAACATAGGGTTCATCAAGAGCAAATTATCACCATTTGTTCATTGGTACTTAGCAGGGTAGCCAAGTGGTTAACCCTTTCATGACTGGGCCCAAAAAAGGCCTAAATGTCCAGCCAACTTTTTGTGATTTTGTGCACGTGGTGGTTTAGTGACTGTAGCTTTTTTATTTGGTTGACTACCAAAATAATTTTTGCGATTTTTTTTTTTAACTTTACACTTTTTATTAGAATGTTTTTTTTTCTTTTTTTTTCTTTTTTTAGGTTCAATTTAGAGTAAAACCGCTAATTATTATAAAAAAGTAATTTTTTTAATTATAGCTTTTTATTTCTTAGACATTAAAACTGACACAAAAGTTAATTATTGCAATGGGCTCCCTATTTTGTTACGATCGTTTTCATATATAACATGTATAGGTTTGAGAGATTGAGGCGACTATGGTGACAGTTTCTGTTAGCGATTGCATTTTTAAAGGGTTTCTGTCACCAGGATTACACATTATAAGCTGTCTGACATTAGCTATGTGCTAATGTCAGATCAGCTTGATAATGTGCTTTATATTTATTTCTGATGTATATTTAGGCTAAAAAACGTCTTTTTATAATATGTAAATTAGCCTCTAGGAGCAGGGGGGGCGTTGCCCCTGCTCCTAGAGGCTCCGTGCGCCAACCTGCTGCCACGTCCCTTCTTTCTTTGATTGACAGTGCCGGGCAGCGATCCTCTCCTGCCTCCGGCACTGTCTCCCTGCTAAATCCTGCGCCTGCGCCGCCGCTCTGTATTCGGCACAGGCACGGTGAGCAGAGGACGCTGGTGCCTGCTGTCCTCAGCTCACCGCGCCTGCACCGAATACAGAGCGGCGGCGCAGGCGTGGGATTTAGCAGGGAAACAGTGCTGAAGGCAGGAGAGGATCGCTGCCCAGCACTGTCAATCAAAGAAAGAAGGGGCGTGGCAGCAGGTTGGTGCACGGAGCCTCTAGGAGCAGGGGCAATGCCCCCCCCCCCTGCTCCTAGAGGCTAATTTACATATTATAAAAAGACGTTTTTTAGCCTAAATATACATCAGAAATACATATAAAGCACATTATCAAGCTGATCTGACATTAGCACATAGCTAATGTCAGACAGCTTATAATGTGTAATCCTGGTGACAGAAACCCTTTAATATTTTTTTTTTACATTTTTTTATTTGTATCTCTTAATTTTATTTTGTTTTACTTATATATATATTTTTTTTTAATCAGGTTAATTTTTATTGAATAAAGCATGTAAAATTCAATACAGCAGTGATGTCGTACTTTTTTAAGTTTTTGTGTAGTCTGAACAGACAGTAAAGACAAAATATAAACTGTATGACGGTGTACGCAGACACCAGTTAGATGAACAACAGTCGCAGGCATAAGAACCAAGTGACATAGTGTACCAATACACAAAAACAATTTTATAAATTGTTATAAAAATAAAAAGGACAAGAACTATCCCCTCCCTCCCTAGCCCAACATAAACATATAAATCTGAGCAGTATTAGGATTAAGAGAAGGGCTATTCAGTCCAGAAAACAGATATAGTCGGACAGCTTCCCCAGTAAGACACCAGAAATACATGGGATCAGATAGATAATATATTAGATGCACAACACAAGACAATCACTACGCAGAACCGCTAGTTAGGGATCGTAAAAGTGACAGCTGGTCTCGGGCACATTCCTGGGCAAGAATCCTTGATACTAAGTGTGGCGAGTCTACCCACCCCTGCCAAATATCAAAAAACTTTTTAAGACACTTACGCTTGGTATATACTCCCTTTTCCAGTCTCAGGACCATGTTCATTCGATTAATATATTCATGTTGTGCGGGAGGAGTGTTTCTGATCCAATATTTAGCTATCAATACTCTAGCGTGGAATAGCAATTGCTGGATACACAAAGCAAGTTCATTTTCAGGTTCCAATGAATCTAATAATCCCAATATGCAAATTTTTGGATCATCAGGAATAGTAATTTGGGTTGTTTTACTTATATTTTAATTTCTTTTTGACACATAATATGTCCCCCAGGAGGTCATTAAAAGACCTCTGGAGGAAACTGTAACTGGGGCATTCTTCAGTAGGTGGGTGAAGAAAAGTGCTCATTAGAGACTCAAGACTTAAGTTGCTGCTGATAGAGCTGGTGCTATTCCTGCCCCCCCCCCCCCCCTCCAGCAGTCATGGCAGTGGAGCATGAGTGCAAGGATTCCCCCCGGTCAAACCTTCGTAAAGGATGGGCAATGGCGAACTTGGGCAGTGACCAACCAACTACATAGGATTTCTCGATAGTAGTTGAGTTTTTCATTCCTCCTTTCATTCCTCCTCCAAAAAGGCCCCCATTTTGGCCAAGTAGCAAGGGTCTAACATTGTGGAGAGCCAGTAGTCATCCTTCTGCTGAATAGTGATAATGCGGATGTCACTAAGCAGGCAACTCAGCATGCATCTGGCCTCCATCTCCACAGCATAATGCCATGGTCTGGGTCATATGCCTGGTCTTCCTCCTCGCCCTCCAGCTCCTCTTGTTCCTCTCCTGTCGCTTGGGCAGTTAATCCACCTATTTCTGTATATAATTCCAGGGCATTAATGTCCTGCTCCTCCTTTTCAAGCCAGCCAGGTTAGGAGCATCTGCTCCAGGACATCAAGGAGTGGTTTGACATATTTCATCACGTAGTCCTGGTGACTGAAAAATAAAGTGCCCTCCTCAAAGGGCCCAAGCAAATGGCAGGTGTCATGCATGAGCTGCCACTGGCTAACTTCGAAGTTACATAGGCGAGTTCCCCTGTCCGCCTGCATCATCAATAAATCGTTCACGGCCTTCCTCTGCTTATATAGTTGGTCCAACATGTGCAGGGTGGATTTCCAACGTGTCAAAACGTTGAAAATGAGGCGATGTTATGGAACACCATTCTTCCTTTGCAGCTAAATGAGGGCGTGTTTTGCAGGGTAAGAGTGACTTTGGTGCATGCTTAGTTTCCTGGCCATTTTCAAGGCATCTTGCAGTTGGGTGGAATACTTGAGGAATTGGTTTATAACCAGATTAAAGACATGCGTCATGCAGGGCGCATGCGTCAGCCCCCCTTGTCATAGCGCCCACACAATGTTCTTCCCGTTATCAGTGACCATGGTTACTTCAGTTGGCAAGGAGACAGCCAGGATTGAATTTCTTGGTTGATGAAGCCAAGACGTTTCTCCTCAGTGTGACTCCATTTGCCCTGGCTGGCCAGGTGCAGAACAGCATGACACCTGATATGAGAATCAAGGCCTAATGGAATTGCTTATCTCTGAAATCAGGTGGAGACCACACTTATGGTTATATTACAATTACATAGGTTATTTAGCCCAGTATGAGAATCAAGGCCTAATGCAATTGCTTATCTATGAAATCAGGTGGACACCACTATAACAGTTCTATTACACAGGTTATTCACCACAATTTGAGAATAAAGGCGTAATAGAATTGCTTATCTAGTAAACAAGGTGGGCACCACAATAATAGTTGTATTACTGTTAAGCCTGGGCCTTCTGCCATGCCTCCCGCTGTCTCATCTGTCATATCCCCAGCATCTGCTGCCTTGCTGCTGTCTGCGCCAGCTGTGGCAGGCGCATGCCTGCCAGACACGTCCTCCGGCACGGTACTCCATCCCATGCTTATGTCCCATAGGGGGGCGTGTCCTTGCTTCCTGTCATTTTTGCTTCCAGAGGTGTGTGCTTCCTGCCTCCCAGCACAGCCCCTGGGAGGGGTTACAAGGTTAAATAGCAGCTTCCTCTTCCAGGAAGTTGCCTAAGCATTTAGTTACTAACAGTAATAGCAAAGGCGTTCTGATCTTCTGTGTTTGACCCAGCTTGTTTGACCATTCTGTTTGCCCGCCATCGGCATCGATTACTGGACCTGTCTGGTCCTCTGTACCACGTTACTATCTGATACTGGCTTCTGACCTTTCTCTCTGACCACACTTTTGCCTCTGACAACCATCATCATGATCAGCTGCTGCCTCTACTCCAGGCTTCTCTGCAATACCACTTCTCATAACCATGTCAGCTACTGGACTCAGTTCACACTAACTGCGGTTCTTACTGCAACGTTACCTGCTTTCTGACTCTGTAAGTCATCTGTCAACCATATTAGCTAATCCTCCAGGGAGGAACCCCCAGGATACAGCGAAATCACGGAACAGGGAAAGCGACACAGACACCAGTTTTTTATGCAAACATTTTTTACTAACAGTACTAACAAACACAAGAAAATTTGCAATACACAGGGTATCCTATACTTCAGACCCAGAGTCACTATTTCTGTCCAGCTGGACACCCCTAGCTGGTGGCGGACACAGCAGATCCTGCAAGTCGTGCTGTTCCACAGGAGAGGACAACCCTAGCCGGTGGCGGATACAGCAGAGTCTGCAAGTCGTGCCGTACCGCAGAGTCCCGGGTGTAGCTCCTGTTGCTGGTACCAGTTGTTGTATGAGACCAGAACTCTCATCCAGCTCTTAAATAAACAATTCTTTGAAACTCGCCAAACACAAGTATCCTAACTGACTAACTACTTGCAGGTATGAACTCAGTCTCTGATACTTCAGGCATCCCTATTACAACGATATGAGTGCACTGTCTCACTGACCTGGCCAGTACTGTATCCGCTCGTTGCTCTAATGCGATCCTGCAACTTCCCAAAACTGATACCCGTTCCGAGAGGCGGAAACTGGATCTGGGACACAGGGGAAAAGTCACTCAGCTGCAGCTCTGATTGCTGAGGGACGCCACACTGTCCTCTCATTCAGCTCCCAAGATGAATGACTCTCCCTTCTCCTTCCTGTTTCTCTCTGGCAACTGCATGAGTCATCACACCCTTTGCAAATCTAGATCCGGAGGTTACTTAGCTGTGTGGGAAAACAGCGCCCCCAACAGGCAAAAAGCAGCATGACAGTCTCATATACAACAGGGAATATTGATAGCTGTTTCACAATCTCACATTGCTGCGTTCTGTCCTGTCTCCTGTGAGGGTTTTTTATTTTTTTAATTCTTTATTATTTTCTTAACCTCTCCACGACCGCCTAACGCATGGACCGCACCGCAGTCACTGATTTTGGCAGAGATTTTTTCATCCATATTGATCGATGCGAATGAAGAAATCTGTGCCGTTCATTTTTTCTTTCAGCCCAGAGGCTGAACGGAAAAAAAAATCTCATTACCCGTATGCTCAATATAAGGAGAATAGCAGAAACTCCTAATGCTGGCCATACGTGTAATGATTGCGGAGACCCTCAAATGCCAGGACAGTACAAACACCCCACAAGTAACCCCATTTTGGAAAGAAAACAACCCAAGGTATTCCGTAAAGGGTATGGTGAGTTCATGTAAAATTTTATTTTTTGTCACAAGTTAGTGGAATATGAGACTTTGTAAAAAAAAAAAAAAAAAATCTATTTCCACTAACTTGTGCCAAAAATTTTTTTTTCTGTGAACTCGCCATGCCCCTCACGGAATACCTTGGGGTGTCTTCTTTCCAAAATGGGGTCACATTTGGGGTATTTATACTGCCCTGGCATTTTAGGGGCCCTAAAGTGTGAGAATCCAAATGCGTAAAAATGCCCTGTGAAATCCTAAAGGTACTCATTGGAATTTGGGCCCCTTTGCACATCTTGGCTGCAAAAAAGTGGCAGACATGAGGTATCGCCGTACTCAGGATAAGTAGCGCAATGTGTTTTAGGGTGTATTTTTATATATACCCATACTTTGTGTGAGAAATATCGCTGTAAACGACAACTTTTTAATTATACAAACTTTTTTTTATACAAAGTTGTCAATTAACAGAGATGTTTCTCTTACCCAGCATGGGTATATGTAAAAATACACCCCAAAACACATTGCCCTACTTCTCCTGAGTACGGCGATACCACATGTGTGCCACTTTTTTGCAGCCTAGATGCGCAAAGGGCCGTAAAGTCCAATGAGTACCTTTAGGTTTTACAGGGTTGCTCACAATTTAGCCCCGCCCAAAATGCCAGAACAGTAAAGTAAACACACCCCACAAATGACCCCATTTCGGAAAGTAGACACCCCAAGGTATTCGCTGAGGGGCATATTCAGTCCATCAAAAATTGAACTTTTTGTCACAAGTTAGCGGAAAGGGAGACTTTGTGAGAAAAAAAAAGTCAATTTCCGCTAACTTGTACCAAACAAAAAAAAAACTACTATGAACTCGCCATGCCCCACACAGAATAGCTTGGGGTGTCTCCTTTCCAAAATGGGGTCACATGTGGTGTATTTATACTGCCCTGGCATTTTAGGGGCTCTAAAGCGTGAGAAGAAGTCTGGAATCCAAATGCATTCTAGCTCCACTTTGATTTCCTTGCTATGTTGCCATAAGCATCAATAGTGTCTATCAAAGCCAGCCACTCAGAGAAGCTAGGACTATTATTAGTGCCCCAATATTTAACTATCAAGGCCTTTGCGGCCATAAAGCCCACCGAACAAGTTCGTATCTGGTGGGGCGTTAAGTCACTAGGGGGGAAAAAACTCAGTATTGCCTGCATAAAGCAGCGGTCCAGTTGGACCTTATATCGTCTGGATAGTTCCTCATGGATACGAATCCAGAAACTACTTATCTCTGGACATTTCCATAATATATGGCTTAGATCAGCATTTTCTGCCAGGCATTTCCAACACTCACTCTTTTTTTCTTTATATATTTTGGCGAGGAAGGCGCGGGAGTAGTATAGGCGATGTACAATCTTAAACTGGATCAGTCTGTATTTCTGAGAGATCAATACTTTTTAAATATTTTTATATATTATATCCCATTCCAAGATATCTCCAACGCCCAATTCATCTCCCCAGCCTCCCTTGCTTTTATATGTTGTGGTAAGGTGCAGGGTGCCTTCATGGATGGCAGGTACGTGTCACCGAGGTTCATAGCCTCGGTGAGGTAAGAGCCATTTTGTCGATGTCAGCAGCAGGTAGTGCTACTGACACAATTGCTAGATAGCATGGCTGCAAAGCCGATCCGGGCCGGCTCTTACCGGGAGCAGCTAAAGTGTAGGGTGGGTGGTTGCTCCCCATGATCCAGTCCTGGTTTTGGGCTGGGTTTAAAAACACAGCCAGCACCAGCAGCTGGGGGTGATTTGTCCTGGAGCTGCTGGTAGTGCTGTGGAGCTCTCTGGGCTGGAAGCAAGAGCCCAGCAAAGAGGCGTGCAGTCGGCCTGGAAGCCTGAGGGTGGATTTTCCTGCGGCTGGGCTGACAGCCAGGTGCGAACCCGCACCTAAACCTCACAGTTGATTGGATCCTGTTTTGGACTCTTTGTTTTGCCTTAAGTTTTTGCCGTGTGTGAATTAACACTAAGTGACTGTTTTTTTTTTTTTTTTATGCAAGTGTGAAATAAACACTGTTTGCTGCACTTCCTGGACTCCCTTTGCCTCTGTACTGCACCCGCACCGCTGTCTACCAGAGCGATTCCCCACAATGTTAATATTTCACCAAGGGATTCCCGAAATCTGTGATATATTTGGGAAAGTGTGAGTTCTGTCTCCTTAACCTTAAAACAATAATCCAAAGAAGAATTGGCCCTAACAGTCAAGAGATGTTTATCCTGAGTTTTCATAAATGCATGGCTGATTTGTGCATACCTATACCTATCTAAAAAGGTGACTTTTGTGCCTTTTATTAAATTTTCTAGGGGAATAATATTACCGTGAGACGAAATGTGAATTAGTCGGTTAATACCGCGTGAGTTCCAATATTCATAATCTGGAATTAACATAAATTCTTTTAGGTTAGGGTTGTGCCAAAGTGGGATGAAATGAGTGGAATATGTTATGCCTAAAATCTTTTTAATTTTATTCCAAACCCTATTTAGTGTATCGTTAATTAAAGACTGTTTTTTCTTTTTCCCCAAATGTCCAGTCTCCAAAATGGAGAAAATATCCCCATACGGCCCCTGAAAATCCCTTGACAAGATGCTTAGCAGAGGGGCGTTTTGGTAATCCTCCCCCGGTCCCACACACTACAATATCTAAGCTGCAATATAATAGCCCTGGGGAAAGGGGAGGGAGAGCCCGCCATCTCGCTCAGAGAGCCAAACATATTTCTGTTTAATCCTAACCCTACCCCTCCCCCAGTTTAACTCATTCAGCAGTCTCTCCATGAGGCCGAAGAAGGAGTCATCAATCCATATTGGAGAGGCAAACAGGGGGTAGAGAGCGATAGGGAGGATCACCATCCTAATCATGCAATCCTTTCAGCTTGTGATAGTGGCAGCTTTTGCCAAGTACAGATCTTCTCCCTCACCTTATTAATCATAGGGGTAATATTTAAATGATTATATCTAGTCAAGTCTGCACTGATTCTAATGCCCAAATATCGAATAGTGTCAGTAGGTTCAAGTGGCCTAATGCTTAATGGGCCAACAGGGGGCGATCGAACAAGGGGAAGGAGTTCAGATTTGTCCCAATTTACTTTATATCCAGATAATAGACCATATTCTTCCAAAATGTTCATAACGGAAGAGACTGCCTTAAATCCTTGTTTCAAAAAGACCAAAATATCGTCCGCATATAAACTGATTTTATCTTCCTCTCCTTTCCCTCCAAAGCCCATGATCTTATTAGACTGTCAAATTTTACATGCAAGGGGTTCCAAGGCCAGGGCAAAAATCAAGGGTGACAGGGGGCAACCCTGCCGAGTGCCTCGCTGTAGAGGGAACTGTTCGGAGTCAGTCCCATTTATCTTAACACTGGCAGTAGATCCACAATACAGTAGTTGCACCCATTTAATAAAGTTTCCACCCAGGTTCATCCTGTCCATAGTTCCCCACAGAAAGGACCACTCCACCCTGTCAAAGGTCTTCTCAGCATCCAGGGACAGGATGGAGCGGTCCTCCCCGTCCCCAGTGTAATTGTTTAGGAGGGCTCTAAGAATATCAGATTGTATGTTTCGTTTAGGGATAAACCCCGTCTGATCCGGATGTACCAGACAGTGGATAACCTTCCTCAACCTGTTAGCTAACAGCTTGGCTAATATCTTGTAATCAGTATTAAGTAATGATATTGGGCGATACGACCCAATTTCCATTTTATCTTTATCCTTTTTCAAAATCAGGGAAATCGAAGCCTCCCTCAAAGATGGGGAAAGCAGACCATCTCTCCAAGAATCATTAAGCGTTTGAAGGAAAAGGGGCAGTATAGCTTTTCGATGCACTCTATAAAGTTCATAAGGCAAGCCATCTCTGCCTGGAGCCGTCACCCTTTATGCTGTCGATGGTTATCTCCAGCTCATCAAGAGTGATTGGTGAATTTAAACTGGTACAATCTTGGTCGGAGAGGCGGGGGAGCTCAATATTGTCTAAAAAGAAAGCCAGAGCTCCATCGCCCTCCCCGAGATCCGACTGATATAATTTAGTGAAATGTTTTATAAAAGCTGATTTGATATTTAGATAGTTGTTAGTTAAGGCGCCGGAGGACAGTTTAATATATCTTATTCGGGTTTGAATCTTTTGGTTATCAAGTACAGATGCAAGCATTCTGCCTGTTTTACCTTTTTCAAAGAAGGCTTGCTGACCCTAAAAAAAAAACTTATGTTGCGCTTTTTCTTACAGGAAGGACTGATATTTCTTCTTTGCCTGCATTAATAATAATCGAGTATTTTCCCCATTCTGACTGGCTAGATCTGCCTCCAGATCCCCCACCAGATCCTCTCAACCAGTTCCTTTTCAGTGTTAGCATATTCTGCCCTTTTTCTGCTAATTCTCATACAATATAGCCTTCGAATCATAGCCTTAAGGGAATCCCACACATAATGTATATGTGTGGATCCATAATTTTGTGGCCAGAATTCTAAGATGTCATTTCCAATCCTTTCTTGTTCGCCAACCATATAGATCCAATGTGGATTTAGCTTAAAGGATTTCCTACCATCAAAAGACGCTGGGTCTACCGTCAACAGCAACATTGGGGTGTGATCAGAAATGCCATGTGACTCATATTTCATTTTTTGGATCCTTTCCAGAAATCCTAAATTTCGCCAAGGATAAGTCTATTCTAGACATAGCCCTGCAAGATCTGCTATAGCAGGAGAAGGCTTTTTTTTCCATACACATACTGCCAAACATCCATAAAATCCATCTCCTGGCAGATCCTGCTAAGCATCGTGGGTTGACCAGCAGGGCTCCTCCCACTACTAAACGCTGAGACTCTGTCCTTATTATCCATGACTGCATTAAGGTTTACCAACACCAATAGAGGGCACCCGTCCTTCTTACATACATATTCAGAAGGTTTCCTCATAACTTCAGAGGAAACAGGAGGCGGGATATATACAAATGCAAGCACGCATACCAATCCCATCCATCGGCCATATAAGAATACAAATCTTCCCTCCTTGTCAATCCATTGGTCATATGGGTCATAATCCTCATTCGTGTGGATATAGACACTTCCACCACGAGCATAGACCGAATATTGGGAGTGGTACTCGTACTGCGTCCAGTGTTTTTGCATATAATGCAGTTTTCAGCAGTTAAATGTGTCTCAAGTAAGCCCACAATAGCAGGTAAGTGTCTGGAGATAGTATCGTAGACCACCCTCCGTTTAAACTTATCTGCAAGTCCGCGGACATTCCATGTCAAAATACGTGGCATTTATCCAATATTGGTGGGTGGTCAGAGTTATCCGCTCCCTTCCCCGATTTTGCGCCTGATCCCGCAACAGTGAATATCCCACCCTCAACCAGCCCCTCCCCATGGTGCACGAGGCAATAAAGTCTCATGCTCCTCTTAAACATAACCCACTTTACACATTACTCCAGTTATCGGACGCTGGTATCATCAAGAGCCGGTCCGGGTGTGTTGCTTATCGGCGTCTTTGTTGGTAGCACACCGCCTGTGCCGAACCCGCCATGAAGCAGTCAGTCAGCAGTCGGCAGGAGGAAACTGAGCAGCTCAGGGTAGTGAGGGTGGGGAGGAGCCCGCAGCACGTCCTACGTCATGCTGCTACATCTGTTACATAAGTCTCTGCCATCCCTTGGTTGACACACAGAATCCACACTCTCTGGTTTAACCAGTGGATTCCTCCCACTGGTCATAACAATTATACAGCTTATTCACCCCAATTTGAGAATAAAGGAGTAATAGAATTGCTTATCTATCAAACAAGGTGGGCACCACAATAACGGTTATATTACACAGCTTATTCACCCCAATTTGAGAATAAAGGCATGATAGAATTGCTTATCTATTAAACAAGGTGGGCAACGTTCAATTAGATAGGTCTGTTCCCTATACAGAGAATTGATGTAAACTGCACTGTCTCCTAAGGATCACTTCAGCTTACAGAGCCTGCACTCTACTGTCTTCCTATGCTCTGCCTATGCCCTCCTTACAGTGTTTGAAAACTCTCCCTACGATCTCCCTATACTAGATTATACTATTAAAAGCTTTGTAAAACACTTTCCCTAGCACTTGTCACATATGTTCCTATGCTCAGTTCACTGTTAAATGGTGGAGACCTGCATTATTAAGCTTTTCATAGGGCTGTGACATCACAGGCTATCTGCTGACTGGCTGGCTGCACAGAATTATTGGTGATGCTAGCCAGAAGAAGGCACATGCTAGCCAGAAGAAGCGCATCTATTGCGCGAAACGGCCGTCGCTGTAGCCTGTCTCTCGGATTAAGGTGAAGTCCGCTCCATGCCCGATTTTAACCTTATGGATTAAAGCAATAAAGAACATTTCTACGAGCCGGTGAGTGCCGCCAGTTTCACTTTCTGGATTTTGTTACTATTCATTAGATAAACTGTCACTATTTTATACATGGCTGAGCACCACGGGAGCTACTGACTGCAGGTCTATCTGGGAATAGCGTGCTATACAAGGTGGATTTAATAGCACCCGAGCAGTGCCGCTTCACTTTCTTCTTGATCAGAATTATTGGTGATCCCTCATTCCCAGGCTTCTTGCTTTTACTTTGTTACATATGCAGCAGCCATTGTAGAAAAAATCTGATTTGCTAACATGAAGCGCAATGAAATTCATTAACTTCGATTCGCTCAACACTAGTAACAACACAGCTTTTAAAATAGGTTTATAAAATTTCTATCTTTAACCTGTTCGCTACCAGCGCTGTACATGTAGGGTACTGGATCTATGTGTAAACATGGCGCCTACTCGCACGTGAAGCGGGCGCCATGGCCGGAAGATCTCTGCTGTTTCAAATAGCAGAAACCTGTGGCTAATTACCGTGACCGGCAATTATGCTGATCGCGGTATTTAAATGCTTTAGATGCCGTGACCAAGTGAGGTCAAGCATTTAAATGAGCAACATCCCGGAAGCGCTTCCTACCAATGCCCCGTGTAGCCAAATGAGGCATCGGTACTTGCGCTGAACACTTTCAGTCTTATCAGCGAGGCTAAAAGTGTTCATACTGCAACTCTTATTTTGGCCACCAGATGGCAGGCCAGGATCAGAAATGAGCAAAATTGAGTTTAACCACTTCAGCCCCCCTAGCTTAAACACCCTTAATGACCAGGCCACTTTTTACAATTCTGCACTACACTACTTTCACCGTTTATTGCTCCGTCATACAACTTACCACCCAAATGAATTTTACCTCCTTTTCTTCTCACTAATAGAGCTTTCATTTGGTGGTATTTTATTGCTGCTGACATTTTTACTTTTTTTGCTATTAATCAAAAATGACCGAAATTTTTGCAAAAAAATGACATTTTTCACTTTCTATTGTAATTTTTTTTAAAAAAACTACATTTCTATATAAATTTTTAGCAAAATTTATTGTTCTACATGTATTTGATAAAAAAAAATCCAATAAGTGTATATTTATTGGTTTGGGTAAAAGTTATAGTGTTTACAAACTATGGTGCAAAAAAGTGAATTTCGGCATTTTGAAGCAGCTCTGACTTTCTGAGCACCTGTCATGTTTCTTCAGGTGCTAGAATGCCAGGATAGTATAAATACCCCCCAAATGACACCATTTTAGAAAGAAGACACCCCAAAGTATTTGTGGAGGGGCATGGTGAGTTCATGTATCATTTCATTTTTTTTCACAAGTTAGCGGAAAATTACACTTTCTGAGGAAAAAAATAAAAATAATAAAGTTTCCATTTCTGCTAACTTCTGGCAAAAATAAAAAAAATCTCCCACGGACTCACTATGCCCCTCAGTGAATACCTTGGGGTGTCTACTTTCCGAAATGGGGTCATTTGTGGGGTGTGTTTACTGTTCTGGCATTTTGGGCGGGGCTAAATTGTAAGCAGCCATGCAAAAGCTAAAGGTACTCGTTGGAATTTGGGCCCCTTTGCGCACCCAGGCTGCAAAAAAGTGGCACTCATGTGGTATCGCCGTACTCAGGAGAAGTAGGGCAATGTGTTTTGGGGTGTATTTTTACATATACCCATGTTGGGTGAGAGAAATATCTCTGTAAACTGACAACTTTGTATAAAAAAATTTAAAAAGTTGTCATTTACAGAGATATTTATCACACCCAGCATGGGTATATGTAAAAATACACCCCAAAACACATTGCCCTACTTCTCCTGAGTACGGCGATACCACATGTGTGACACTTTTTTGCAGCCAAGATGCGCAAACGGGCCCAAATTCCAATGAGTACCTTTAGGATTTCACAGGGCATTTTTACACATTTGCATTCCAGACTACTTCTCACTCTTTAGGGGCCCCTAAAATGCCAGGGCAGTATAAATACCCCACAAGTGACCCCATTTTAGAAAGAAGACACCCCAAGGTATTCGGTGAGTGGTATGGTGAGTTCATGTAAAATTTAATTTTTTGTCACAAGTTAGTGAAATATGAGACTTTGTAAAAAAAAACAAAAAACAAAAAAATCAATTTCCGCTAACTTGTGCCCAAAAAAAAAAATTCTGTGAAATAGCCATGCCCCTCACGGATTACCTTGGGGTGTCTCCTTTCCAAAATGGGGTCACATGTGGGGTATTTATACTGCCCTGGCATTTTAGGGGCCCTAAAGCGTGAGAATCCAAAATGCGTAAAAATGCCCTGTGAAACCCTAAAGGTACTCATTGGTTTTAGGGACCCTTTGCGCATCTTGGCTGCAAAAAAGTGTCACACATGTGGTATCGCCGTACTCAGGAGAAGTAGGGCAATGAGTTTTGGGGTGTATTTTTACATATACCCATGCTGGGTGTGAGAAATATCTCTGTAAATGACAACTTTTTAAAAAAATGTATACAAAGTTGTAATTTACAGAGATATTTCCATCACCCAGCATGGGTATATGTAAAAATACACCCAAAAAACATTGCCCTACTTCTCCTGAGTACGGCGATACCACATGTGTGACACTTTTTTGCAGCCAAGATGTGCAAAGGGGCCCTAAAACCAATGAGTACCTTTTAGGAGGACATTTTTACGCATTTTTCTTCTCACGCTTTAGGGCCCCTAAAATGCCAGGGCAGTATAAATACCCCACATGTGACCCCATTTTGGAAAGAAGACACCCCAAGGTATTCCGTGAGGGGCATGGCGAGTTCATAGAAGATTTTTTTGGTACAAGATTAGCGAAATTGATTTTTATTGTTTTTCTCACAAAGTCTCCCTTTCTGCTAACTTTTGACAAAAGTTCAATTTTTCATGGACTCACTATGCCCTCAGCGAATACCTTGGGGTGTCTTCTTTCCAAAATGGGGTCATTTGTGGGGTGTTTGTACTGTTCTGGCATTTTGGGGGCTAAATTATGAGCAATCCTGTAAAACCTAAAGGTACTCGTTGGAATTTGGGCCCCTTTGCACTTCAGGCTGCAAAAAGTGTCACTCATGTGGTATCGCCGTACTCAGGAGAAGTAGGGCAATGTGTTTTGGGGTGTATTTTTACATATACCCATGCTGGGTGAGATAAATATCTCTGTAAACTGACAACTTTGTATAAAAAAATTAAAAAGTTGTCGTTTACAGCGATATTTCTCACACAAAGTATGGGTATATATAAAAGACACCCAAAACTCATTGCCCTACTTCTCCTGAGTACGGTGATACCACATGTGTGCCACTTTTTTGCAGCCAAAATGCACAAAGGGGCCCAAATTCCAATGAGTACCTTTAGGATTTCACAGGGCATTTTTACGCATATGGATTCTCACGCTTTAGGGCCCCTAAAATGCCAGGGCAGTATAAATACCCCACATGTGACCCCATTGTGGAAAGAAGACACCCCAAGGTATTCTGTGAGGGGCATGGCGAGTTCACAGAAATTTTTTTTTTTTTGGCACAAGTTAGCGGAAATTGATATATTTTTTTTTTTTTTTTATAAAGTCTCATATTCCACTAACTTGTGACAAAAAATAAAATTTTACATGAACTCACCATACCCCTCAGCGAATACCCTGGGGTGTCTTCTTTCTAAAATGGGGTCACTTGTGGGGTGTTTGTACTGCCCTGGCATTTGAGGGTCTCCGCAATCATTACACGTATGGCCAGCATTAGGAGTTTCTGCGATTCTCCTTATATTGAGCATACGGGTAATGAGATTTTTTTTTTCCGTTCAGCCTCTGGGCTGAAAAAAAAAAATGAACGGCACAGATTTCCTCATTCGCATCGATCAATGTGGATGAAAAAATCTCTACCAAAAAATGTGCAAAAAAATAAAAATGAACAGCACAGATTTCCTCATTCGCATCGATCAATGTGGATGAAAAAATCTCTGCCAAAAAATGTGCAAAAAAAAAAGTAGTAAGGCCCCATTCACACCTCCGCAAAAATGTCTGCATATATTCCGCAATTCTGCGGAATAGATGCGGACCCATTCAGTGTGAATGGGGCTGGCGGTGATGCGGAGAGCACACTATGCGCTCGCCGCATCAGCATTTGCGGAGCTGCGGCCACAAACTTCCGGGTTTCGGCCCCCAAACATCCGGCCGCAGCTCCGCAAAAGATAGAGCATGTCCTATTCTTGTCCGCAATTGCGGACAAGAAAAGGCATTTTCTATATAGTTCTGGCAATGTGCGCATCCGCAAAATGCGGAAAGCACATTGCCGGTGTCCGTGTTTTGCGGATCCATGGATCCGCAAAACACATACGGACGTCTGAATGAGCCTTACTGGGGGGTGATTAGTGACAGGAGGGTGACAAGGGGGGTGACATGAGGTGATCAGGGGTTAATAAGGGGTTAATCAGGGGTTAATCAGTGACGGGGGTGGGGGGGGGATGGATGGGGTGGGGGTCTGTGTGGTGATTGGTGCACTTACAAAAGTTTCCTTTGGTGGTCCCAAGCAAAAGGGACCACCAAAGGAACGAACAGCAAGCATATCAGACGCTGTTAACAAAACAGCGTCTGATATGCCATTTTTTTTAACTTCTACAGCCTGCCAGCGCACGATCAGCGCTGGCAGGCTGTAGTTTAACTTCTCCCCGATTCGATCCTGTGAACGCACGCACGCGCGTGCGCGCGTTCACAGGAAATCTCGCTTCTCGCGAGATGACGCGCCCGCGCATTAAAGGGGAATGAACCGACCGGCCGCAGGACGCAATCCTGCGTTAGGCGGTCGGAAAGAGGTTAAATGGCATTTTAAAAATCCCTGATAGATCAAAATTTAAAATTACAAAACATAATTTATAGGCTCATATATGAGCTACAAAATCATCACAAAAAAAAAAATAATATTAAAAGTTTAAATTATCCCCCTTTCCTTATAATAAAAACAAAATACCTAAATAACAATAAATATAAACATCATGGGTACCACCGCAACTGAAAATGCCCATACTATTAAAATAGAAAAAAAATGTCAATATGGCAAATGGCGTAATGGAAAAAAGGGTTAAAATGGCCTAAAAAATGTCATAAAATGTGATCAAAAAGTTACGCACACTTCAAAATGGTATCAATAAAAACTACAGCTTGTTACACGAAAAATGAGCCCCTAAACAGTTCAGTAGACATAAGTATAAAAAAGTTATGGGGGTCAGACTATGGTGATGTAAAAAAATGTTTTTTTATCAAAGTTTAAATGTATTTTTACACTATTTATACATAAAGAACCTAAACATATGGGGTATCGTTGTAATCGTACTGACCCAGAGAATGAAGGGCATAGGTCAGTTTTGCCATAAACAAAACGCCGTGGGAAAAAAACCCGTGAAACGGTGGAGGCATTTCTTTTTGTTTTCCAATTCCGCCCCATTCGGAATTTTTTTACCAGTAGTGGGACCCGCACCTTTCAGACAATGGGGGCATATCCTAGCGATATGCCCCCATTGTCTGAGATGGGAATACCCCTTTAAGTTTATTGTTGTGACAAGGAAAAGTTCTTGGGACCATGCAAGAATAGCTTCAACATTATTCCAGGATTCAATTTGACGGATATTTTAAACCTAATGTAAAATCACACATAATCATTGGATTTTATTCCATTTAGCCACCCTGATAAGTACCAATGAACAAATGGCTATAATTTGTTCCTAATGAACCCTAGGTTGACATTTTGAGACTACATACACAAAATAAAGAATTTTCATAATGAAATGGGATGGCTGAAATTAAAATGCTTGCTCCGAGGGCCAACTGTAATCACTTTAAGTGTTTTAAGGATTTGGGGGGTACTATCTCTCCTTGGGGAGAGAGCACCTTAATCAGCGTGAGGAGATTTATAGGCCATACATGTTCCTCTGGAAAGAAAGGGATGCAAATGAGCTCTTAACTAGTGATGAGCGGCAGGTGCCATATTCGATTTCGTCGAAATTCGCGAATATTCGAAAGAATATTCGTTTCATATTCGTCGAAATCGAATATTCGTCATTATTCTAGTTATCGCGATTAATATGCGATTTAAATAATCGCGTATTGCGATTTTAACTTAAGGCTACTTTCCTATTGGTTTCATATCTAGAATTATAGCGAAGATGACGAATATGAAGAATGTATTCGTCATATTCCTCAAAACGAAGATAACGAAGTATTCTACATCTTCGTTTTAGCAACCTATTCGTCAACTTCGCTAATTCTAGCAATCAAATAGGAAGGTTGACTATATTAGAGACAACTGTGTTTAATTCGCTATGCGATTATATAATTTTTTTTTTAATAAATAGAATAATTATAATAATTATATCAAGTAATATAATTATTCTATTAAAAAAAAAAAAAAATCGCATAGTGAATTCAACACAGCTGTCTCTATAGTCAACCCTCCTATTTGATTGCTAGAATTAGTGAAGTTGACGAATAGGTTGCTAAAACGAAGATGTAGAATACTTCGTTATCTTCGTTTTGAGAAATATAACGAATACATTCGTCATATTCGCTATTCGCTAATTCTACCAAGCGATCCATAAACTTCCGTGCTCATGGAGCGTCCCCATCACCATGGAAACGTCTCCATATACTAAAATGTACTGTCGGATTTGAGGAATTACGTTGAAATCGCAATGCGATTAATTCAAGTTATATTAATCGCATTGCGATTTCAACTTAGAGCTGGGTTTATAATGGGTCAGCTTGCTAGAATGAACGAAGTTAACGAATATGGAATATAGCAGCAGTGCTAAGTTGAATTCGCAATGCGATTAATTTAACTTGAAGTAATCGCATTGCGATTTCAACTTAGCACTGCTAGTGCTATATTCCATATTCGTTAATTCTAGCCTATGTAAGATAGCAGTGCTAAGTTGTAATCGCAATGCGATTAATATAACTTGAATTAATCGCATTGCGATTTCAACGTAATTACTCAAATCCGACAGTACATTTTAGTATATGGAGACGTTCCCATGGTGATGGGGACGCTCCATGAGCACGGAAGTCGGCAGAAGCGGCAACGGGCACTGACTAGAGCAGCCAGGAAGCCAGGAATCCTCAGGACAGGTAAGAACTACTTTTGGGAAGTGGGAAAGAAAAAAATATAACTAAAAAAAAAAACGAATATTTGAAATAGCGAATTTATAGCGCTATATTCGAAATATTCGCGAATTAGCAAAGTGCCGTTACTCGCTAAAAAAATTCGCTATTCGAATATTCGCGCTCAACACTACTCTTAACAAACTCTGCCTCTAATGCCACCAGATACATTACCCATGTGGTTACATATCCAGTGTACGGTGTTCATTTTAGGACATGGTCAGATATCAGAGTCAACTATCAAAATAATGCAAATGTGACACCTGACACCTGACTCCTGACACCTGACACCTGACTCCTGACACCTGACTCCTGACACCTGACTCCTGACTCCTGACACCTGACTCCTGACACCTGACTCCTGACACCTGACACCTGACTCCTGACTGCTGACACCTGACTCCTGACACCTGACACCTGACACCTGACTCCTGACACCTGACACCTGACTCCTGACACCTGACTCCTGACACCTGACTCCTGACTCCTGACTCCTGACTCCTGACACCTGACTCCTGACTCCTGACACCTGACTCCTGACTCCTGACACCTGACACCTGACTCCTGACTCCTGACACCTGACTCCTGACTCCTGACACCTGACTCCTGACTCCTGACTCCTGACACCTGACTCCTGACACCTGACTCCTGACTCCTGACTCCTGACACCTGACTCCTGACACCTGACCCCTGACTGAATTGAAGTTATGTGTGACCGCTGATATCTGACTACTGACAAAGTCAGGTGTCAGCGGTCAGCCTCACTATTAACTTTAGTTTCATCCTTCTTTTCATACACTGAAAGGCATAGATGAATAAAATGCCAAGTAAACCTTAACTGAACTTATAGCTCAGTGGTAGCGCATCTGTCTTGTGATTAGAACCTTAGTGTTCAAATCCCCTTCCAGCTCTTAAAAAAATTTACTTTTATTAAACTGTAGATATGAGGAAAATTGACGTCATGTGCGACCACTGATATCTGACTACTGACAAAGTCAGGTGTCAGGGGTCAGTCTCACTATTAACTTTAGTTTCATCCTTCTTTTCATACACTGAATGGCATAGATGAATAAAATGCCAAGCAAACCTTAACTGATCTTATAGCTCAGTGGGAATGCATCTGTTTCATGATTAGAACCTTAGGGTTCAAATACCCTTCCAGCCCTTAAAAAATGTACTTTTATTAAACTGTAGATATGAGGCAAATTGAAGTCATGTGCGACCACTGATATCTGACTACTGACAGTGTCAGGGGTCAGCCTCACTATTAACTTTAGTTTCATCCTTCTTTTCATACACTGAAAGGCATAGATGAATAAATGCCAGTAAACCTTAACTGAACTTATAGCTCAGTGGTAGTTTGTATGTTTTTGCGTCCAAAGACCATAGGTTCAAATCCCCTTTGCTGTCTAAACCTGACTAAAATTATGAGCTTGGAATTTTCTTTTTTACATTAAACAGGTGACAAGGAGTACTGTAAGTAGTCCTTTTTATTTTATTAAAGATTAAATGGGCAGCACCATCGTAAAGTGGGCACTAATTTAATGTACAATACAATGAAGTATTAAAGGGGATTTGAACCTATGGTCTTTGGACGCAAAACATACAAACTACCACTGAGCTATAAGATCAGTTAAGTTTTACTTGGCATTTTATTCATCTATCCCATTCAGTGTATGAAAAGAAGGATGAAACTAAAGTTAATGGTGAGGCTGACTCCTGACACCTGACTTTGTCAGTAGTCAGATATCAGCGGTCGCACATGACTTCAATTTGCCACATATCTACAGTTTAATAAAAGTAATTTTTTTAAGGACAGGAAGGGGATTTGAACCCTAAGGTTCTAATCACAAGACAGATGCACTACCACTGAGCTATAGGATCAGTTAAGGGTTTACTTGGCATTTTATTCATCTATGCCTTTCAGTGTATGAAAAGAAGGATGAAACTAAAGTTAATAGTGAGGCTGACTCCCTGACACCTGACTTTGTCAGTAGTCAGATATCAGCGGTCACACATAACTTCAATTCAGTCAGGGGTCAGGTGTCAGGAGTCAGGAGTCAGGAGTCAGGTGTCAGGTGTCAGGAGTCAGGAGTCAGGAGTCAGGAGTCAGGAGTCAGGAGTCAGGTGTCAGGAGTCAGGTGTCAGGAGTCAGGTGTCAGGAGTCAGGTGTCAGGAGTCAGGTGTCAGGTGTCAGCAGTCAGGAGTCAGGAGTCAGGTGTCAGGAGTCAGGTGTCAGGAGTCAGGTGTCAGGAGTCAGGTGTCAGGAGTCAGGAGTCAGGTGTCAGGAGTCAGGTGTCAGGAGTCAGGAGTCAGGTGTCAGGAGTCAGGTGTCAGGTGTCACATTGGCATTATTTTGATAGTTGACTCTGATATCTGACCATGTCCTAAAATGAACACCGTACACCGTACCAGTGGATCCAGTCAAGTCTCACACCTTAACCACCCAGCCATCCTGGAGAAAATCAGAAGAATGGTTACTTGCAAGCAAAGGTAACACTTATGACACCACTGCTCTAAATATAAGTTTATACAAATTCTATCTTTAAGAACTGAATTTGAAATGTAATTATCTTTGCCTTAAATAGCAATTTTGTGTGTGAAGCCAATGAAGTCATGTAGTGCTCATAAAATGAACGTCATTGTTGCAAGAGGGGAAAGTTTTTGTGACCATTGGGTCCTTTGAAGGAAACTTGGCAAAACTCCAAACATAATCGCACATGGATACACATCCATTAGGATTTTATTATCCAATGACTTAATCACCTGGCCACTCTGGTAGGAGTCTGTAAAATGTTTGTAATAATAGGTAGCAGGTGATGACAGCAGTGCTCTTTACGTAAGTTTATATTATTTTTATTAAAAATAAGTGAATCAGGCAAGATTCATTTCAGAGAGCGAGAGAGAGAGAGCCTAGTAGAGAAATGTGTGTTTCTTAACAATATATATGTGTTGCCTAAAGGGTACTCCCCCAATACACGAAGTACATACCGTTTCTCCATATAATAAATAGCTACTCCATGCAGTACACCAACAGAACATACACAGCCTCTGCTAAAAGTACATACACAACCTCTGCTAACAGTACATACATAGCCTTCACTAACTATACATACACAGCCTCCACTAACAGTATATACACAGCCTCAGCTAACAGAATATACACAGACTCCGCTAAATGTACACACACAGCCTCCGCTAAATGTACACACACAGCCTCCGCTAACAGTGTATACACAGTCTCCGCTAACAGTACACACACAGCCTCCACTAACAGTACATACACAGCCTCCACTAACAGTACATACATAGTCTCCACTAACAGTACATACACAACTTCCACAGCTCTTTGATTACTATTTAACACACATTCAGGTCCCATAAGCATACTGTCCTATACATGCATACCTCCCAACCGTCCAGGATCCGACTGGACAGTCCCGCATTTCAGTGCTGTCCCCCGGTCCTAGTACTCGGGAGGTATGTCCCGTTCTCTGGCAGCTGTACCTGCTTCCAAAGGAAGCAGAGACAGCTGCCTATAATTATTAAGCAAGAGCCATCCGTCGGCTCCCTGCTCCATCATTCCTCCCCCCTGTCTGTGCTCCACACTGCAGGTCTGGGCAGGGAGTAGGGCCGGCCGGGAGCTCCGTGTGTCCTGCTGTTTGTGTTGCTGCTGGGGAACGAGGTGAGTATGTGGCGTTTATTATTATTTTTTGCTGCCTGTGAAGGGGTCACTTTTCTGGGCATATTACTGTGAGGGAGCACAACTGGGCATAATACTGTGAGGGGGCACAACTGGACATATTACTGTGAGGGGGCACAACTGGGCTTATTACTGTGAGGGGACACAGCTGGGCATATTACTATGAGGGCTGAACAGCTGGGTATATTACTGTGAGGGAACACAGTCCTGCGCATATTACTGTGAGAGGGCACGACTGGGCATATTACTTTGAGGGGGCACATATATGGGCATATTACTGTGAGGGGACATAACTGGGCATATTATGTGAGGGGGCACAGCTGGGCACATAGCTGGGCATAACTACTGTGAGGGGGTTCATATCTGGACATAGCAACTGTGAGAGGGCACATATCTGGTTATTACTACTGTGAGGGGGGCACATATCTGGGCATAACTACTGTGAGGGGGCACATATCTGGGCATAACTACTGTGTGGTGGCATAAAGGGGGAATAATAACTATGTGGCGGCAGTTAGGGGACTTTAGGTGTTTAGTTATGTTTTGGGCGGAGTTTGAGGCGTGGCCTAGTGCAGGAAAAATTTGCCGCACATTCTTTTCTAAAGTTGGGAGGTATGTACATGGATGGTGGTGAACTCACATGAAGCTGCATTGGTGACACACCTCTCTGCTGCTTCATGAAACCACATTGGCAGTGGCTGCTGCTGGGCTGGTAGAGGCAATTTTCACTCAGCCTTTCACACTCCAGCACTGGTGAGCAGGACAGCTGGAGCAGGACAGGCAGCAGCTCTGGAATCTGCTTGTCCTGTCTGGGGAATCTCCTCAAGGGCTGGGTTTGGTTCTTGACTGCTAGGAATAAGTGAGGGGCAGGGCTAAGCACAAGCCCTGCTTCCTGCTCTTTGTGTCCATTCACGCGTCCCTAACTGTTTTGTGGACCGCGAATTGCATATGCACAAAACACGGACACCGGCCATGTGCGGTCCGCATTTTGCGGACCGCACATGGCCATCACATTGATAGAAATGCCTTTCCTGTCCGTGGCTGCAGACGGAAGTGCGGATGCGGCAAGCACACGGTCTGCTGCCCACATCTTTTGCGGCCCCATTGAAAATGAATGGGTCGAGGACTTCCGGTTCCGGCGCCGACATGTAAGGACGCACGGAGAGCGAGTTCCTCAGCTGCCAGACACTTACCCTCAGTTCACACTTGCGCGTTTTACAGCGCGTTCGAACGCGCTGAAAAACGCCCGAAGCATAAACAAGTACTTGAGCTTTTTTGGGGGCGTTTGTCGCGCGTTTTGGCCCATAGACTTCAATGGGAACGTGCAACGCTTGTATTTTGCGCATTTTTGACACTGAAAACGCGCGTTCGAGCGCGCGTTTATGAATTTGCAACATGCTGGAAAGGCCAAACTTCATATAGACAGGGATATTTGGTCATTGGACAACACTGCAGTCAATCACACAAACGCGCGTAAAACGCGTGTTTACAATTGCCAAAAACGCGCACAAAAACGCGCGTAATACGCGCGTCTCAGAAACGCTTAGGTCTGAACCCAGCGTCAGGGTAACACACTGCCTGTGCATACTCTTTTCTGGGTAAATAGAGGACTACAGCAGAACTGGGAGTGGTGTATGGACTGATACATCGTTAGCATGGGCAAAAAACTCAAGAGCAGAGTGATATCATCACCGCTGCAGGAGGACGCAATGCCTTCCAATATGGCGACAAACCCCAGGACGACGGAGCAAGCATTGTCTCTGGACCCAACAGAGGAGGTAGCAGACATGATGGGGATACAAAACCCTAAACCGGAGTCCCTGGTCAATTATATTGACTATAAAGCCTTGGCAGTGGAAGTAGCCACACATTTAGCCCCGGGCCTCCTGGAGACCCTAGCATCCTCTGTCACGAATGTTATGCAGCAGCTGCAAGAAACAGTACAGCATCGTGATTCTCGATTGGAGGTGGCGGAATCTCGGATCCAGGTGGTGGAGGACACCACAGAATCTGTTTTGCACAAATTGCAGAGTGTCCTAACGGAAAACAAACGCCTATGGGACAGGTTAGAGGACCTAGAGAACAGGTCCAGGCGCAATAACCTGAGAGTAGTCGGCTTACAAGAATCGATACAGGCAGGGAAATTGCTGACCATCTGCGAACAAGAACTACCGCGTGCATTAGGGATTTCGCGTCATTGAAAGTGAAGTCAAGTAGAGCTTTGCCATGGCCTCTTGTGCCATCTGGAGTGCCTAGAGCTCTATTGTTAGTCTTGTTATGTTTTAATTGTTTGCCGATGTTGGGATTTCAGTTTAAGGGGAAATTAGTCACAAAGTTATTAATCGGATGTCTGCCAATACTCGCCCTCTCAGACAGGTGTCAGCTTAGGAGAAACTATTATGAAGATAGTATCCTGGAATATTAAGGGATTGCACTCCCCGCAGAAGGGTAATAAGGTCCTCAGGCATTTAAAACACCTCCACGCTGACATAGCCCTCCCGCAGGAAACCCACTTGCAAACAGAGGACTTTGTCAGAATGGAGAAAATGTGGGTGGGGAAAGCGTTGGGTTCAGCATCAGCACACCGCAAAGCGGGAGTAATGATACTACTACATAAAAAATTAGCCTATAATATCATAGACTTGGCACATGATGACAATGGCAGATGGTGCTCCTTGCGCATGATGACAGGTGTGGGCGAGGTCACCCTGTATAACATCAACGGGCCTAACTGTGACAATAAATACTTTGCAGAAATAGCGGTTTTAATAGCTAGAGATTCTTCGCAGAATAAGAATGCGGGAGGAGATTTTAACACTGTGGTTAACTTGAATGAGGATAGGAGAGGTTCACGCCTGCATATAGACCGACCTCACATAGGTGAAGGGGTTCTTGACCCGTTTCTGAGTTACACAGCTTTGGTAGACGTATGGCGACTCATGAATCCTGATGTAGAGAATTCACTTTCTTTTCAAATACTCACGATTTATGGTCGAGAATTGACTACTTCATCCTTGCCAACACTCTGAATCATAGAGTGACCGATTCCCAAATTCATGGCTTGATCATATCCGATCATGCCCCCATTTTGGTGACCCTTTCAGAGCAGCAACCTAGGGGCCCGTCTTATTTATATACAGATGAGAATTTTGGGGACCTTCTAAAGGACTGGTATTGGGAATTTAAAGGAGATAATAGTGCACATATAAACTCTCCGTCCCTTTACTGGGATACTGCGAAAGTAGTTCTTAGAGGACGAATTTTAGCATACACACAAGGGCTCAATAAAAAGGTTGCACAAGAATTATTGGGGAATAGTCATGCACTCATATTTATTTTATTTTGCTATCTAATGCCTACTCTTGGCTCCTGGACTAGATCTAAAACTTAACTTTTAATGCTTCTAACTTGACTCTATATTAAAAACTAAATGTACGCTTCCCTGGCTGACTATCACTGTCACTATGTTTTGCGGAGTATCGCTCCACTGTTACTACGGAGGAGAAAGTCGCGCGCACTATCTCCCCTCTATGATTAAAGTGTATCCAGGTATAGCGAACAAGTACTAAAATCACTGCACACTATCCCCCGACATGTTTCGCCTAAACAGGCGTCCTCAGGGGTATCGGATAGCGTCTCCGATACCCCTGAGGACGCCTGTTTAGGCGAAACATGTCGGGGGATAGTGTGCAGTGATTTTAGTACTTGTTCGCTATACCTGGATACACTTTAATCATAGAGGGGAGATAGTGCGCGCGACTTTCTCCTCCGTAGTAACAGTGGAGCGATACTCCGCAAAACATAGTGACAGTGATAGTCAGCCAGGGAAGCGTACATTTAGTTTTTAATATAGAGTCAAGTTAGAAGCATTAAAAGTTAAGTTTTAGATCTAGTCCAGGAGCCAAGAGTAGGCATTAGATAGCAAAATAAAATAAATATATTCATAGCCTCTGCTCTCTGGAGGGAATGGTGATATAATAGTCATGCACTCCGCACATCATACACAACCCACTTAGGACCCTTTCACATCTGCGTTTTTGCTTTCCGTCCTAAAGTTCCGTCCTCGGGGCTCTGGGACGGAAAGATAATGATCAGGATAATCCTAATGCATTCTGAATGGAGAGAAATCCATTCAGGATGCATCAGGATGTCTTCTGTTCAGTATGTGAACGTTTTTTGAACGTTGACAAAACTGCAGCATGCTGCGGATTTGTCTCCATCCAAAAATCCGGAAGACATGCCCATTGAAGTGCATTAATCCGGATCCGGAATTAAGCTAAACGTTGTTTCGGCACATCGCCGGATCCAACGTTTAGCTCTGCGCATGCGCAGCAGCAGTTCCAATCGGGGCCCCAATGTAAGCTGGGGCTCCGATCGTTTACCATGGCAGCCAGGATGCTACTGAAGTCCTGGCTGCCATGGTAAGTACTCCGCAGCAGTGTATTTACCTGCGCTGCGGCCTCCAGGCGCTCCTTCATAACGTCATCGGTCCGGGCGGCGCATTTATCCATGCGCCGCAGGGACCTGTGACGTCATGAAGGAGCGCCTGGCGGCCGCAGCGCAAGTAAGTACACTGCTGCGAAGTACCATGGCAGCCAGGACTTTAGCAGCGTCTTGGCTGCCATGGTAACCTGAAAGCATTTGGAAGACTGATCAGGATCCTGATCAGTCTTCAAATGCTTTCAGGCGACTTGCGTTCCGACAAATCCGGCGGGACAGAAGTGCCCGCCGGATCCTCAGAGCGCAAGTGTGAAAGAGGCCTAAGCCTTACCATCGGTACAGACTAAAAAAGCATGGCAAGAGGTGAGAGAGGCATACGAGTTGTGGTATGAAAGGAAAGTGAGACTGGATATGTCACATACAGCAGCAAAATTCTTTATGGGAGGCAACAAGGCTGGTAGATTGCTGTCGGCTTTGGTCAAAAATTCCAAACATCAGCAACATATAACAGGCATTACTGACTCCCAGGGAGGAGTGCATAGGAATCCGGAGAAAATAGTCTCCGTATTGCGAGACTTTTTTGCCACACTATATAGTGACACAGGCCATACGGACCCTATGTCAGTGTACTTCCCTCCAGTCTCCTTCACAATCTCAACTTGAGAGTCTAAATGCTCCGATCACTGAGGCAGAGACTGTTAGTGCCATAGAGAATTTAAACTTACATAAAGCCCCAGGCCCAGATGGTTACACAAGCAAGTTTTATAAACTTTTGGGAGGGGAGATCGCAGAACCTCTCACAAAGGTTTTTAATGGCCTTCTAACAGGAACACCTTTGTCTTCGACGGACAATGTAGCCTACATTAAATTGATCCCTAAATCAGAGAAAGATGCACTGCAACCCTCCTCCTACCATCCCATCTCACTGTTCAATGTTGATCTAAAATTGATAGCTAAAATTGTAGCTGATAGGTTATCCTGCATTATGCCTAATTTGGTGTCACCCTCCCCATCGGGATTCATAAAGGGTAGATTTGCAGTATCAAATATCCTCAAAGTATTGACTATACTAGAGGCAGTGTATTGGAAAATGGGGAATTTTCCCGCACCCATGCTGGTGGCGGTTGATGCTGAGAAAGCATTTGATAAAGTCAGATGGGACTGGCTGGAGAGGGTGTTGGATTGAATGCAAATTTTTGGCCCCTTTAGAATTTTCTGTCTGCCCTGTATAACGCCCCCAAAGCCCGGGTCTCGATCCCTGGCTTTCTGTCGTCGCCCTTTACACTGGCAAAGGGGACACGTCAGGGATGTCCCCTTTCCCCACTCTTGTTCAAACTGGCTTTGGAGCCACTGATACGATTGCTGGAGGAGGGGGATATCTTCCGTGGCATCAAGATAGGGAATCAGGAAGTAAGAGCATCACTTTTTGCTGATGATCTTCTCCTCTTTTTAGCAGATCCGAGAGAGGATTTTGAAAAGGTGCTACAACTTCTGAATGCTTTTGGCCCAGTATGCGGCTTTAAATTAAATCTTGATAATTGTATCTGGTTGCCGCTGAGCTCCTCTGCATTTAAATCTAAGCTACCAAATTCCTGTCATCAACTCATGATATCAGATACATATATTAAATATCTATGAATTAAAATAGGAAAAACACCTGCGACGCTGTATAAGTTGAATTACACCCCACTGTTTAAAGCCATTAAAAAGGATCTGGAGAGGAGACTTTACCATTATCTATAACGGGTAGGAGCCACCTATTAAAGATGATTTGTTTCCCAAAGCTTCTGTACACTCTCCAGACATTGCCACTACTGTTAAAACATTCAGATATAAAGGACCTTCAGTCCATCTTCACTTCTTTCCTCTGGTCAGGTAAAAAACCAAGGATAGCCTTATCTAAGTTAATGCTGCCCAGATATCGTGGGGGTCTCAATATACCAAATTTGCGACTTTACAACCTCGCTTGTCTCTTTAGGCACTGTATAGATTGGGTACACGGCACCCAACATCACTAAAACTACCTTCTAGAACAACAACTGACCAACAAATGGCCATTAGTAAACCTATTGCACTCTAGGAGACAGGCATTGCCACCTTGTTTAAAGCAATCACTCATTGTAAGATACACGATGGTGACTTGGAAGGAGGTGCGTAAGCTGGCAAAGAGACCATTCTTAGCTTCAAGGGACATGGAATTATGGCGACACCCAGAGTTCTTCCAGGGAATACAAAATAAGATGTTTGCAGAATGGAGACTTCAGGGTGTGAAGACCTTCCTGGACCTACTGCAGGTTTCTGAAAACAGATATCTCACGTTTCCGGAAATCTGTACTAAATATGACTTAGGGGAAACGCAGTATCTGGCGTACCAACAAATCATCAATTTTTGCAAACAAAGATGTTAGATGTATCTAGTGAGTGTAAGACTCATTCAATGGCATTTTCGCTAATTCAAAGGGACTTTAAATATTCTCTCTCTCAAATATACCATGTGCTCGGAGACACGGGAGACAAAAAAACAGAAGCCAATTTGTTTAAAAAATGGGGAAAAAACTACAGGTTACACTACCAGTTGACGATGTATTTCAGGGATGGAATAGAGTATGCAAGGTAGTGCCATGTGAGAAATGTAGGGAATCACATTTTCATCTTATACATTCCGCTATATACCGGTATGCGTTTAATTTCTCGAGAAAGATGGGAAAAACAGACTACCTCACAACATGCCCAAAATGTGGGACGGAAAAGGCGGATTTAGCACACTGCTTATGGTCTTGTCTCCATACTCAGAAATTCTGGGAGATGGTCATTAAGTGGATTGCAGATACATGGGGGGACACACTGAGTCTCAAACCAGAAATAATACTGTTCCATATATTCGACGAGGCATCTAAACCGCATTGATAATAGATGTGGCTTTATTAGTGTTTCTTTGTAGCCTTCTGCATAATTGGCGAAAGCCAAATATCCCACAGGAACTAGTTTCCCAAATGGCTCACTTCATGTACATAGACAAACTAGATACAGAACTCCAAAAAGAAAAAAAGACAAAAGGTTTCTTTCGTAAGTGGAGAACCTTTATTGTTAAACATCTTACACAGACAGACATTACTAAACTCATGTCAGTTTTTCAATACACGGAGTGGTACGCCAAAACAGTGTTGAAGGGGAACTTGGGGAAATTGAAAGTGGGAGCTTTGGATCCTTGTCCAATTGTATCTTCATCTTGATGTTTCTTATCTTTGACTCTAAGATTGAGGAGGAGGAACTTGCGCAGATATCCTTTTGGGAAGTTGAAGGGGTGGGGAGGGTGGGAAGATTGTTTTATATTTTGACTGTGTCATGTTTCCGTTTATTATTATTTATACTTGAAAACAAAATGCATTTTGTATCTATTAATATGATTCTTAAAATGTATGTAATTTTACTACCAGATGATGCATTTAATAAAATATATGTTTTGAGAAAATGAATGGGTCCGCACCTGCGCCGCAAAATTGCAAAAATGGACCCCTATACTGAGACACCAGTGCGGGGCTGCTGCTGGTCGGTCTCACTGCTCTTCAGCTGGAGGCACAATGAAGGCGCTCCTTAGAGGTTTACCCTCAGTTCACACTTGCGCGTTTTACAGCGCATTCGAACGCGCTGTAAAATGCTCAACAGGAGAAAACTTATGTTTCCCTATGGGCATGGTTCTCACCTGAGTGTTTTACAGCGCGTTTGAACGCGCTGTAAAATGCCCTACGCTCAAAGAAGTTCTTGAGCTTCTTTGGGGCGTTTTGTCGTGCGTTTGCACCCATAGACTTCAATGGGAACGCGCGTAAAACACGCGTTTAACACGCGTTAAAGTGTAGATATGCCTTTTTCAATTGGTCTCCAGAGTCACGAACGCGCGTATGACGTCCTATTTGCAAAAACACGCTGTAATACGCGCGTCTCAGAAATATACTATATACCTAGCGAAGCCCCTGTCCACCGAGAGCAGTGCTAGAAGCTGCAATGTGGGCTAGTGGTGCAATTTTTCTTATTTATTTGTCTTTTATATTGTATATTTTATACTTTGTGCGACCATAAGATCACAGAAGACCTTTGGGGGGCATTTTAACATTACATTTTTTTTTCCTATTGTTAATTTTTTCTGTAACTGGGGCTGACATATTATCTCCATTTAGGCGTCTTTCACATAGTCAGAGGGGAAGATTTATCAAAACTGGTGCAAAAGAAAACTGGAGATCTGAAAAATGAAATGTGGAATCTGATTGGTTGCTATGGGCAACAAAACCAGTTTTCATTTGCACCAGTTTTTATAAATATCCCCCAGTTCATACAGTAATTCTGAGCCAAAACCAGGTGCAGATCAAAATCACAGAACAAGTGCAAATCTTTCCCTTATACCTTATCTCTCTTTTAGCTCGCAGCCACTGATGGAAATCACTGATCAAACATTGACTGTCTGAAAGCAGCCTGAAGCCTCATTCACATGTCCGTGCTCAAATCCGTGAAAAGGTGGTCAGTGATGCCTCCATGAAGGATCTGTGTTTGGTCCGTGTGTCATCCGTGTTTCACTGACACTGCACAGCTAAGGCCTCATGCACACGGCCGTTGGTGTTTTGCGGTCTGCAAATCGCGGATCCGCAAAACACGGAAGCTGATCCGCGTTCCGTTCCGCAATTTGCGGAACAGAACGCGGCCCATTATAGAAATGCCTATTCTTGTCCGCAAAACGGACAAGAATAGGACATGCTATATTTTTTTTGCAGGGCACGGAACGGAGCAACAGATGCGGACAGCACACAGAGTGCTGTCCGCATCTTTTGCGGCCCCATTGAAGTGAATGGGTCCGCGGCCGAGCCCATTGAAGCGGCTCGGGTGCGGACCCGAACAACGGCCGTGTGCATGAGGCCTAAAAATGAAATTCTAAAATTATCTATTGCTAATGATCCGTGAAACACAGATGGCATTCATGGTTTTCATGGACCCATAGACTATAATGGGCGTGATGTATCCGTGAACACGGACAAAATAGAGCATGCTTACGTAGTAAAAACAAGGACTGTGGTAAAAAACTGATGTGTGAATGCACACATTAAAATGAACGGGTACATGTCCTGTCTGTGGAGAACACGTACCACCGTACGCGGAACGCTGGCGTGTGAACGAGGCTTTACTAGGGGAATACGGTCCTTAGAGGTTGTAGAAGGCTCTTGAGCCTTACTGTAAGGGCGCATTCACACGACCGCACTGTGTTTTGCGGTCTGCTAAACACGGATGCCGCCCGTGTGCCCATTATAGAAATGCCCATTGTTGTCCGTGATTGCAGACAAGAATAGGATAACGGGGGCCGCGGAACGGAACAACGGATGCAGACAGCACACTTTGTACTGTCTGCATCTTTAGCGGCCTCATAAGGCCAATCGCAGACATTTAACCCCTCAGATGCCATTGTCAAATGTGACCATGGCATCTGAGCAGTGAAGACATGGGAGCGGAGAAGTTCTGCGCCTGCAACAATGTACCCCGGCTGAGAGTGTCGGTGATATCTCAAGCAGGCTCTGATACCCATCACTGGTATTTATCAATACAGGCTGCAGGTGGCAGCACTCTGTCGGTATACAGTGAATGGTGTTTTCTGTGATGGATAAATACCCATCACAGAATGGAACTGGCAAACTAACAATTCCTAGTTATAGTAACCCAGGGTGACTTAAGAAAAAAGTAAAAAAAGTTTTTTTTTTTTTTTAATTCAAATCATTCCCCTTTCCCCAAAATAAAATAAAGTAATTAAAAAAATACATAATAGGTATTGCCATGTCCAAAAAACGCCCGTACTAATAAAATATAACAATATTTAGACCGCCCCGCAAAACATGAGCCCTCAAACAGCTCTGTACACATAACTACAAGAAAGTTATAGGGGACAAAATATGGTGATAAAAAGAAAATAGAGATATATTTATATATATATATATTTGTGGTCGGATCGGCTATCAGAAAGGTGTACCTAACCTATCTAACCCTATCTACAACATGTAGTAGAATTGTGCCATAACTGCTGCGGTAGGGCAGCCTAAAGGTGGCCACCCTAATATGAAATGACTGTAAGATGGTGTGGGTGGGTGGGTGAAATCAGCTGAATCGGCGTCAGCCTGGGCCCACAGGTGCCTATAAATAGCCTAGCAATCAGCCAGCCTAGGCCCACAGGTGCATATAAATAGCCTTGTAGTCAGCCTCCCCTCCCACAAACACAGCAATACTTATTTGTAATAAAACTGAAAGAAAAACATACAAGTAGGAATCATTGAAGCGAGCTTCGGATCCTAGAATGGAAGCAGAGTTCAGATCCAAGTTTTAAAGTGGCTTTCCAGTTTAAAAATCAAATATGGAAGTTATTCACTGAAGTCTCGTGAGACTTTGGGAATAACTGACTTCGCCTCATCGGAGGCCGTACATTTTAATGCTGTACAGAGACGGATCTCTCTCTGTACAGCATTAATCTGAAGTTTTGAGCGAAGCGACTTCGGATCTAGGATCCGAAGCTCGCTTCGCTCATCCCTATGGTTGTAAGTGTACTGACCTGGAGAATGAAGGTAACAGGTCAATTTGACTGCATAGGAAACGCCATAAACACCCCCCCCCCCCAAAACTGGCGGAATTGCATTTTCTTCCAATTCCACCCAATATGGAATTTTTCCCATCTCCCCACTACATCGTATGCAATATAAAATGGTATCATTAGAAAGTACTACTTGTCCTGCAAAAAAGAAGCCCTCATACTGCTATGTGAATGGAATATTAAAAAAGTTAGGCCCCTTGCAGACGAGCGTTTGTCACGTTGCAAGTCCGCAGCGCAGCTCATGGCCTCCCAGCACTGCCGGGGTCACATAGCATTATATTGATTTATGATGCTATGTAACCCTTAGGCCTCTTTCACACGAGCGTGACGGATTAGGTCCGGATGCGTTCAGTGAAACTCGCACCATTTTGCAAGCAAGTTCAGTCAGTTTTGTCTGCGATTGCATTCAGTTTGTTCATTTTTTTGGGCGCGTGTGCAATGCATTTTGATGCGTTTTTCACACGTGTGATAATAAACTGAAGGTTTACAAACAACATCTCCTAGCAACCATCAGTGAAAAACGCATTGCACCCGCACTTGCTTTCGGATACAATGCGTTTTTCACACAGCACCATTCATTTCTTTGCGTGAAAAACGCAGAATATAGAACATGCTGCGATTTTCACGCAACGCAGAAGTGATGCGTGAAAAAAAACGCGAATGTACACAGACCCATTGAAATGAATGGGTCAGGATTCAGTGCAGGTGCTATGCGTTCATATCACGCATTGCACCCGCGCGGAAAACTCACTCGTGTGAAAGGGGCCTTACAGTTCTGGAATGTATTAGATGACACTGTCATAATGCTGCCAGTGTTAGGCTAGTTCAAGTGTGTCTCCGGACTGCCGATCCCTATTGACTATAATGGGGGCAGGGGGCGGAGTTCCAGTGTTCCGTTAAAATATGTAAAATATGGTACCTGTAAAATCTTGGTACCCTCGTCACCTCCGGCTTGCATCGTGTCACTTCTGCTATTACGTCCGCATAAAAAGGAGGTGTGATCGTTGAAGTCGGCACCTGATTGGCTTAAAAGAAGGTGAGTTCGCGCCTGCGCACTGCCAACCTCGGTACCATAATTCTACTTTCAGCGCAGGTGAACGCGCGGAGGAAGGGACGCAGGCAAGGAGGGGGAGGGACAACCAACCTGGGTACCATAATTTTACATTCAGTGCCTGTAAACGTGCAGAGGGAAGGAGGGTATCGTGAATTTACGGTCACTCCCTGCGCTTCTTAACATGCGCAAGCTGTAAGATTTCGGTACCCTGTCTGCGTCACGCATGCGCATTTACGGTATGGTACCCAGGTTCGCAGTGCGCAGTGCTTCTTTTAAGCCAATCGGGTGCCGACTTCAGCGATCACACCTCCTTTTTGTACATCATAGAGGAAGTGACGCGATGCAAGCCGGAAGTGACGAGGGTACCAAGATTTTACAGGTACCATATTTTAACGGAACACCGGCGGAATTCCACCCCCATTATAGTCAATGGGGACAGAGCGGTAGTCCGGCGATACACTTGAACTAGCGTCAGGACGGATCCCTGTCGGATCCGTCCTGCCACTAGTGTGAAAATTGCCTTATCCAATACATTCCAGTACTGTAAGGGTTACATAGCATCATAAATCAACATAATACTATGTGACCCCAGTCAGTGCTGGGAGGTCATGCGGGAGCTGAGCAGAGGACTGGCAGCGTGACAAACGCTCCTCTGCAAGGGGCCTAAGTGTGCACAGGGTCTTTTTATTTCCCTCAGTCACAGTCCTTTGCACACTTTCGGTTTCACGATCATTACTGAAGAGAAACGAAACTGAAACATCAGGTCAGTCCCAGCCCTCCGCCCTGCAACCGAGAGCAGCCGTTCCTGGATAGATACTTCTCCTGACATTGCGGGAGTGTGACCGTACAGACCCCCTGCTACCTGGAGGGAGTGTGACCGTACAGACCCCTGCGACCTGGAGGGAGTGTGACCGTACAGACCCCTGCTACCTGGAGGGAGTGTGACCGTACAGACCCCTGCGACCTGACAGCGGAGCCTGAGACATAGTAGCGCCGAGGACTACAGGTGACGTGTCCGTAGAACATTAGTTATGGGGAAACTACAACTCCCAGTATCTCCGGGTCATGTGGAGAGACCCCAGAGTTTTACCTCATGACACCTTCCTGGTTTATTGCTAGTGTGCATCTTGTAGCTGTAGCTTGCTAGGTAATGATGAGAGTTGTAGTTCCCCAGGAGAGTTGTGAGGGATGTAACAGGTCCATACTGTTTATGTAGGGGTATGTTCATGTATACAAAAAACAGTATGGTAACTGTGCAGTGCTGTGGGCCGTAGGACGCGGGTTTTTCTGCACAATGGAAGTCCATGTCCACCCCCTGCCTGTTTTTTGTATCCTAGGAGTCCATATGTGGTTTAGCCTCATTCAATATGGCCACGGGAGGATCCACGACATGCAAATGTGTAGTAGAAACCCGGGGGTCAGCCGCCGATTTTTGATGCGGATATAATGCAAAAAAATACGATATTTAGGGCCCGGGCTACAATTCCCACGCAATGCAGAACTGATGTCTGAAAAACGACGCTCATGGGCACAGACCCATTGAAATGAATGGGTCAGGATCCAGTGAGGGTGTTATGCGTTCACCCACGCGGAAATTTTAGGTTCCCACCCGCTACCTTACGACGACTCATAAATTAGGCCCTCTACGGAATTCCTTGTGCAGGGGCCGACCCTGGCCCGCTCCTGCTCTGCCCCTGTCCAACCAAACTGTGGAACACGACATAAAAGAGGCGGTGCCACTAAATGTTGTGACGCCATTAAAAAAACGCAACACAGATTGCCACTTGAATTTTTTTAAAGCAGGGAAAAAAAGCAAACTAACTAAGGCCCCATGCACACGACCATTGTTTGTTTCTGTGTCCGTTACGTTTTTTTTCACGGATAGGATGCTTCCCCATTCATTTCAATGGGTCCGTCAAAAAATGCGGATGGTCAACCGTTTTTGTTCCGCATCCGTGATCCGTGTTTTCATTCCGTCCAAAAAATAGTGCATGTCCTATTTTTTTCACGTTTGTGGACAAGGATAGGCATTTTTACAATGGATCTGCCATAAAAATCGGATCTGTCAAAAAAAACGGTCCGTCATCCGTTTTTTTTGACGGACGCAAAATTTCAAGAAGGAGCAGACGCGGAGGCAGGCAACGGTCGTGTGCATGTAGCCTTACAATGGATGTCTATGGGACAAAAACACCATAACCCCAGTTCACACTTGCGCGTTCTACAGCGCGTTCGAACGCGCTGTAAGACGCATAACTGATGCAAACCAATGCTTCCCTATGGGACTGGTTCACATTTTCGCGTTTTACAGCGCGTTCGAACGCGCTGAAAAACGCCCGACGCATAAACAAGTACTTTTTTGGGGGCGTTTGTCGCGTGTTTTGGCCCATAGTTTTCAATGGGAACGCGCAACGCTTGTATTTTGCGCGTTTTTGACACTGAAAACGCGCGTTCATGAATTTGCAACATGCTGGAAAGGCCAAACTTCATATAGACAGGGATATTTGGTCCTTGGACAACACTGCAGTCAATCACACAAAAAGTGCGTAAAACGCGCGTTTACTATTGCCAAAAACGCGCACAAAAACGCGCGAAAGTCGTGCGTCTCAAAAACGCTCAAAAACGCTCAGGTCTGAACCCAGCGTAAAAGGAGGGGAAGAAAATCACACACAGAGGGCAGGCTATAATTTAACCCCTTAGTAACCAGCCTGTTTCGACCTTACTGACCATGTGATTTTTTATTTTATTTTTTTCTTAGTTGCCTTCCGAGAGCCATGACTTTTTTTATTTTTCTATGTAGCTTTTCTATGTAGCTGTATGATTTCTTGTTTTTTGCGGGACCATTTTGGGGTACACATAACTTACTGATCAATTTTTATTAACTCTTTCTTGGAGGGAGATGGGAAAAACCAGAAATACTGCCGCTGAGTTTTTATGTTGTATGTTTTGTGGTGTTCATTTTTTTTTTGCATAAATAACACGTTTAGTGTTGAGCAAACTTGTGTTTTAAGTTCTGCTTCTAAAGTTCGGGTTTTCAAAGAATCCCATTATGCATAACGTGATTCTTCGATAGCCCGAACTTTGGACGCAGAACTTAAAAAACAAGTTTGCTCAACACTAAACATGTTCACTATTCCCTGGGTCAATGCGATTACAGCGTTACCAAATACATGTAGTTTGTTTTTACGTTTTACCACTTTTGCATAATAAAAACCCATTTTATTTATTTTTCTTTCTATGGAGCTGTATGAGGGCTTGATTTTTGGGGGACTCCTTGTAGTTTTCATTGGTATCATTTTGGGGAACATAACACTTTTTGATTGCTTTTATTTTCCGTTTTCTATGGCGAATAAGCAAAAAGCAGCAATTCTGTCTTTTTTGTTTTTATGGCGTTCAGCATATGGGATAAATTACATGATAATTGTGTAGTGTGGGTTGTTACAGATGCGCCGATAACAAATAGGTGGAGATTTTATTTTTGCAATTAATTTTAATTGAAAAGGGTCTTTTTCATTGGAAAAAAATTGTATGTTTTTTTTTTTTTTTACTTTTTTTTAACCCATTAAATAGTCCAACAAGGGGACTATAATAGGCCGATATTTTGGTTGCTTCTAAAATACACTGCACTATTTCTGTAGTGCATTGTATTTTAAAGGGGTTGTCTACTTTTTTTTATATTGATTACCTATCCTCAGCCGATCAGCTGTTTGAAGAGACTGCCGCGCTTGTATGAGCACTGCCTTCTCTTCAAGGTTTACCTGCTCACTGTCACCAAAGCTGTCCCAATCATTTCAATGGGACAGCTGCTTCTTATTCCAGTGAATACCACAGAGCCGTCCCATTGAAGTGACTGGGACTGCTTAGTTGTAAGCACACCTGCTCACCACTGCGGTTGCAACGCCGAGTAGGTGAACAGTGAAGAGAAGGCAGAGCTAGTGCTGGGGTCTTGACACACAGCAGTCGGCCCCCCCCACCAATCTGATATTGATTACCTATCCTGAGGATAGGTCATCAATAGTGTTGAGCGAATCGAGCTTCAGATCATAGATCTGAAGTCGATTCGGTCAAACATTTTGATTTTAACGCTGTCTCTGTACAGCAATAAAATGTATTGGTTCCACGGAGCTAAACTTTGTTTTACCTGAAGTGGTTTGAGACTTCAGTGAATGAATCCCGCATCTTTAAAAACATTTAAAATTAGGAATCCGAAGTCGGTTTTGGTACTGAGGAACCAGCCGGTACCAAACCCGACTTCGGATTCCTAATTTTAAATGTTTTTAGAGATGCAGAAATAAATACTGAATTAATTCACCGAAGTCTTGCGTAACTTCGGGTGAAACCAATACATTTTAATACTGTACGGAGGCAGGTCTCTGACAGCATTAAAACAAAGTGTTTGAACTATAATCTGAAGCTCGGTTCGCTCAAGCCTAGTCATCAATATAAAAAAAGCGGACAACCCCTTTAATGTCAGCGCTATACTGATATTCACTAGAAGACTGCGCCAGAGATGCGAAGCTTGCTGGGAAACGCTGGAGGCAGGCCTAAGGTGTTCACTAGGCCGTGGCCTGTCTGCACTGACATCGGCACCCCGCTCGAGTGCTGATGGGAGACAGAGGAAGTTAGCTCCCTCTGCAACCGCATTCATGCCACAGGTGCTATTGCCTGCAGCATGTAAGGGGTTTAACGGCCTGGATTGGCGTTCCTGCCAGTCTGGGCTTTTAGCTGCTCCAGCAGAGAACATGGCTACGGATGTAGCCAGGCACCCCTGGTTCCCCACTATCTATAATGGGATCCGAAGGTGATCCAGGTACTTTCCGTCACAACTGCCGGCTTTCGGACAGACAAGTTCTTGTTCGGCCAGGAGCCAGCATTTATGCCAGAACAGGTTGCCAAATTAACACCAGTGTGAACCTAGTGTAAAAAAGAACGTGACATTACCCTAAGGCTAGGTTCACACGAGCGTCTCCGGATGCGTTGCGGATGCGTTCAGTAAAAACTGCGATTTCACAGGCAAAGCCATTCAGTTTTGCCTGTGATTGCGTTCAGTTATTCCGTTTTTTCCGCGCTGGTGCAATGCGTTTTGATGCGTTTTTCACGCGCATGATAAAAAACTGAAGGTTTACAAACAACATCTCCTAGCAACCATCAGTGAAAAACGCAACGCACCTGCACTTGCTTGCGGATGCAATGCGTTTTTAACGCAGCCCCATTCATTTCTATGGGGCTGCGGATGCGTTTATAACGCATAAGATAGAGCATGCTGCGATTTACACGCGTTGCAGAAGTGATGCGTGAAAAAAAACGCTCATGTACACAGACCCATAGAAATGAATGGGTCAGGATTCAGTGCGGGTGCAATGCGTTCACATCACGCATTGCACCCGCGCGGAAATCACGCTCGTGTGAATGCAGCCTAAGGCTTCATGCACATGGCTGTGTCCATATTTCAGTCTGCAGAAACTGGATACCTTCCATGCGCACTCTGCATTTTTCTCACTCCTATCAATCAAAAGGACTCTTCTTACGGACAAGAATAGGACAGGTTCTGTAATTGCAGAACGGCCACATGGATCCGCCAAAAATATGATCACATAGAAAGGAATGGGGGAGTGTGCTAGCTGCAAAAAAAATGCAGATAGCAAATGGATGAGAAATCTGATCGTGTGCATAAGCCCTGACTGTAATCTTTACACTGTGTGCGTATACCCTCAGGGGATCTTACTGTAGTCTGGATCCATGAAAATCTAGAAACATCCTTTGTCCACCTGTGTATGATACTTTTAAGCAGCACGTGACACGTGATGTATGTTTTTCTCTTCAGGGTTCTTCCTTGAGGTACATTATGGCAGATCAGAACTATAAAGGGTTGCTAATACGCCACTGTGATTTGTCTGGGCTGACTTTTCGCTTTGAGGGCTGCAGGACAGGACCATCTCATGATCCAAGGTACAGAGGAATCTGAGCTATACAATATTTTCTGAATACCCGTTTGGGTAATTTATTGGAGCTGTATGGGGGCTTGGGTGGATGTAAACGTGGCGTAATTCTACACCAGGGATCAGCAGCTTTCAGCACTTCAGCTGTTATCAAACTACAACTCCCAGCATGCAGACTTATTTGGCTGTTCTTGTAACTCCTATAGAAGTGAAAAGAAGGTATTCTGGGAATTGTAGTTTCAGAACAGCTGGACTTGCAAAGTTGCTGATTAGAGTTGAGCGAACTTCTATTTTTAGTTCGGCGTCCAAAGTTCGGGTTATCGTAGCATCCCGTTATGGAATCCGCTACCGCGGACCATAACGGCATTTGGAATCCATAAGGGGCTGCTTCATTGAACCCGAACCTTGGACAACCCTAAGGACCTGGGGTGACGTCACCGTCATGTGATCAGTGCAGGGGGCGTGGCTCAGCACTGGATTGGATAAGAGGTGAGCCACGCCCCCTGCACTGATCACATGACGGTGACGTCACCCCAGGTCCTTAGGGTTGTCCAAGGTTCGGGTTCAATGAAGCAGCCCCTTATGGATTCCAAATGCCGTTATGGTCCGCGGTAGCAGAATCCATAACGGGATGCTACGATAACCTGAACCCGAACTTTGGACGCCGAACTAAAAATAGAAGTTCGCTAAACTCTATTGCTGATCCCTGTTCTACACCATAGGCAATTAGCATGCAGGCATTTAATGTATATTTGCCGCAGATTTTACCCTTTGCAGGTCCTCTGAATGTGGCTTCAGATTTATGTTCATTGCTTTACTGCTATTGTATATTTCTGTCATGCCGAAAAAAATGATATATTCCCTCTTTTTTAGGTTTACTTCCTATGTGTTTGTAAATGACGAAAGACGTGGAGAAGGACAAGACAAAACAAAGAGGGCGGCTGAGAACCTTGCATGCAAAATGGCTTTGCTTGCTTTGCAAAACCAAGATCAGGAAAATCATGAGACGGTGGGTTCTTATAGTAGTTTCAAGGAGTGGGGCAATATGTACACACTAACATTCAGTTCACACTTTCGCGTAAAACGCCGCGTTCGAACGCGCAAAAAAACGCACAACAGTACAGGAACCATGCATTCCAATGGGGGTGGTTCACACTTGCGCGTTTTTATGCGCGTTCGAAGGCGCCTAAAAACGTCCGATGCATAAGCAAGTATGTTTGCGTTAATTCGGGCGTTTTTCGAGCGTTTGGTGCCAATATACTTCAATGGGAAACGCGATACGCGTGTTGTTCGGGCGTTTGTGCAGCGTAAAACGCGCCTATGGACGCGCGTTTTTCAAAGTTTGCAACATGCTGGATCATCCACCATGGAAATTCACACCTCTAAAGCACTCAGATTGGCCAAACTATATAGGGAGGGCTGTTTGGTCATTGGCCAACTATGCTGTCAATCACATAAACGCGCGTCAAACGCTCCTACACTATTTACCAAAACGCTTGAAAAAAACGCCCGTAAACGCCCATCTTGAACGCGCATAAAACGCTAGGCTTCTAAACGCTCAGGTCTGAACCCAGTGTTACCCTGGGTTCAGACCTGAGTGTTCTGGAAACGCGCGTATTTCAGCCACAGACACTACTGTGGTGTCAATCATAAAACGCGCGACAAACGCCCCAAAAAAAGCTCAAGTACTTGTTTATGCGTCGGGCGTTTTACAGCGCGTTCAAACACGCTGTAAAACGCTCAAGTGAGAACCAGGGCCATAGGAAAGCATTGGTTTTCATGTGTTGAGCGTTTTACAGCGCGTTTGAACGCGCTGTAAAACGCTCAGGTGTGAACTTAGGGTTATACTTAAATCGGGGAGTTGGGAGATATGACAAATCAGAATCACAGTGGTAGATGCTGTGTGATAGATTTGGCACATCTTGCTTGACACATTTTGACAATTTTCTTGAAGGGGTTGTCCAGGATTTTTTTTTTTAAATGCCCCCCTCCCCTTTCCCCGGCAGGGTCTGTAAAGAAAGCTATACGCTTCTGCTCCCTGCTGCAAATTTCCTGCACAAAAGGGGTAATGTGCATCCCTGCGACCAACGGCTGGCCTCACTTGTGATGTGGACCCAAGTGCCTTTTCATTGCTGATTCACGTGCTGCTTAGGGACACATCACCACTGAGGCCAGTTATTGGCTGCAGCAGTACACGTGATTCCATCCGTGCTGCAAATTTACATGTAGGATTGTAATTCCAGTGAAGTCAGCCCAGGAGGCACCTGGACAGAGCTGTGTGGAGCAGGTGAGTATAGCTTTCTTCACATGTCCCACTGGTGAAGGACAACCTCTTCAAATTGGCTCTGTCACCCGCATATAGCGTGGTGGGGATGATGACACTGATTAAAACAATAGCTGTCTTATGTTTGTTGGTGGTATCGTTGCAGACAAAAATTAACTTTTAAAAGCGACGCCCCCTGGCGCTTTAGATTGACAGCACTAGACTGCACTCGTGTCCAGAACGGCGCGTGCGCACAACATCTTTACTCGTCGAGATGAAGCAGTTTAAGTCAGTGTCATCATCCCTACCCGGCTATATAGGGTTGATTCAAGTAACAGAGCCGCTTTAAGGCTAATTTACTTTATAACTTTATTTGCCCTAAAAACTGGAACATGCAATTCATAAATTTGGTAGATTTTATGACTTGACAAAGCGCGACTCATTTTCAAATAAGGAAGGTGGAAAAAGTAAATTGGGTAATAATTGTGGGGTATGGCACTTGTGCTACCTTTTTTTATTCAGAATTTTTTTTTTTCCTGTGAACTCGTCATACCCCTCACGGAATACCTTGGGGTGTCTTCTTTCCACAATGGGGTCACGTGTGGGGTATTTATACTGCCCTGGCATTTTAGGGGTCCTAAAGCGTGAGAATCCAAATGCGTAAAAATGCCCTGTGAAATCCTAAAGGTACTCATTGGTTTTAGGGCCCCTTTGCGCATCTTGGCTGCAAAAAAGTGGCACACATGTGGTATCGCCGTACTCAGGAGAAGTAGGGCAATGTGTTTTGGGGTGTATTTTTACATATACCCATACTGGGTGAGAGAAATATCTCTGTAAATGACAACTTTTTAAATTTTTTTTTTATACAAAGTTGTCAATTTACAGCGATATTTCTCACACAAAGTATGGGTATATGTAAAAATACACCCAAAACACATTGCCCTACTTGTCCTGAGTACGGCGATACCACATGAGTGACACTTTTTGCAGCCTGAAGTGCGCAAAGGGGCCCAAATTCCAACGAGTACCTTTAGGTTTTACATGGCTGCTCACAGTTTAGCCCCACCCAAAATGCCAGAACAGTACAAACACCCCACAAATGACCCCATTTTGGAAAGAAGACCCCCCAAGGTATTCGCTGAGGGGCATAGTGAGTCCGTGAAAAATTTAGACTTTATGAGAAAAAACAATAAAAAATCAATTTCCGCTAACTTGTGCCAAAAAAAAAATCTTCTGTGAACTCGCCATGCCCCTCACAGAATACCTTGGGGTGTCTTCTTTCCAAAATGGGGTCACATGTGGGGTATTTATACTGCCCTGGCAATTTAGGGGCCCTAAAGCGTGAGAAAAAAAATGCGTAAAAATGCCATCCTAAAAGGTACTCATTGGTTTTAGGGCCCCTTTGCGCATCTTGGCTGCAAAAAAGTGGCACACATGTGGTATCGCCGTACTCAGGAAAAGTGTGTTTTGGGGTGTATTTTTACATATACCCATGCTGGGTGAGAGAAATATCTCTGTAAATTGACAACTTTGTATACATTTTTTTTAAAAGTTGTAATTTACAGAGATATATTTCTCACACCCAGCAGGGGTATATCTAAAAATACACCCCAAAACACATTGCCCTACTTCTCCTGAGTACGGCAATGCCACGTGTGTGACACTTTTTTGCAGCCAAGATGCGCAAAAGGGCCCTAAAACCAATGAGTACCTTTAGGATTTCACAGGGCATTTTTACGCATTTGGATTCTCACGCTTTAGGGGCCCCTAAAATGCCAGGGCAGTATAAATACCCCACATGTGACCCCATTTTGGAAAGAAGACACCCCAAGGTATTCCGTGAGGGGCATGGCGAGTTCACAGAATTTTTATTTTTTTGGCACAAGTTAGCGGAAATTGATATATTTTTGTTTTTTTTTACAAAGTCTCTTATTTCACTAACTTGTGACAAAAAATAAAATTTTACATGAACTCACCATACCCCTCACAGAATACCTTGGAGTGTCTTCTTTCTAAAATGGGGTCACATGTGGGGTATTTTTTTACTGTCCTGGCATTTTAGGGGCCCCTAAAGCTTGAGAAGAAGTCTGGAATCCAAATGCGTAAAAATGCCCTGTGAAATCCTAAAGGTACTCATTGGTTTTAGGGCCCCTTTGCGCATCATGGCTGCAAAAAAGTGTCACTCATGTGGTATCGCCGTACTCAGGAGAAGTAGGGCAATAAGTTTTGGGGTGTATTTTTATATATACCCATACTTTGTGTGAGAAATATCGCTGTAAGCGACAACTTTAAAAAAAATTTTATACAAAGTTGTCAGTTTACAGAGATATTTCTCTCACCCAACATGGGTATATGTAAAAATACACCCCAAAACACATTGCCCTACTTCTCCCGAGCACGACGATACCACATAAGTGACACTTTTTTGCAGCCTGGGTGCGCAAAGGGGACCTAAATTCCAACGAGTACCTTTAGCTTTTACAGGGCTGCTCACAATTTAGCCCCGCCCAAAATGCCAGAACAGTAAACACACCCCACAAGTGACCCCATTTCGGAAAGTAGACACCCCAAGGTATTCACTGAGGGGCCTAGTGAGTCCGTGGGAGATTTTTTTTTTTTTTGCCAGAAGTTAGCAGAAATGGAAACTTTATTATTTTTATTTTTTTCCTCAGAAAGTGTCATTTTCCGCTAACTTGTGAAAAAAATGAAATGATACATGAACTCACCAAGCCCCTCCGCGAATACTTTGGGGTGTCTTCTTTCTAAAATGGTGTCATTTGGGGGTATTTATACTATCCTGACATTCTAGCACCTGAAGAAACATGACAGGTGCTCAGAAAGTCAGAGCTGCTTCAAAATGCCGAAATTCACTTTTTTGCACCATAGTTTGTAAACGCTATAACTTTTACCCAAACCAATAAATATACACTTATTGGACTTTTTTTTTATCAAAGACATGTAGAACAATAAATTTAGAGAAAAATGTATATAGAAATGTAGTTTTTTTTGAAAAATTTTACAACAGAAAGTGAAAAATGTCATTTTTTTGCAAAAATGTCGTTAAATTTTTATTAATAGCAAAAAAAGTAAAAATGTCAGCAACAATGAAATACCACCAAATGAAAGCTCTATTAGTGACAAGAAAAGGAGGTAAAATTCATTTGGGTGGTAAGTTGCATGACGGAGCAATAAACGGTGAAAGTAGTGTAGTGCGGAATTGTAAAAAGTGGCCTGGTCATTAAGGGTGTTTAAGCTAGGGGGGCTGAAGTGGTTAAAGATACTTTTTTTTTTTTTTTTTTTTTAAGTTTTTATTTTAATCCTCTCAAAAGAAATGCAATTTTATGAAAAAAACAGAATTACAAAATCATCCCCAACCCACCCCACAACCACAGAAAAAAAAAAAAACGAAAAAAACCCCCAAAAACACAGAATTGCTTAACCGTCCCATTCCTTCTAAATACTACCCCACTTTGCAAAGGACCCTCTTTGGCAATACAGGATCCTCTCTTAGCTTTTCACCTTCTTAACTAGACATAACCAGTTGTTACAGTCTGGAGCAGAGGAGGAACACCATCTTCTAGATATAAGAAGCTTATAGATACTTAAAAGGGGTTGTCTTGTCTCAGGCATTGGAGGTATATCAATAGGATACGCCACCAACATCAGAAATTTGCGGGTTCCATGTCCGGAATGAGCCCCCCCAAAGTGAAGGGGAACACACCGCCAATCAATCTCTCTACCACATAATCCATAGAATATCAACAGGATGTCTTGTTTTAACTGTGTAGATTACTTGTCGAAGACATCTAAAATCTGCAATTTCTTCTATTTGTTTTGCAGGCTCAGCCAGTAGGAAACTCTGCTTCGCCAGGCGGTCCTGTAGTATTAAATAATGGGTAATTCAGATACTGGTTAATAATGTAGTCGTATAAATACTGTCCATAATACATGGCGTTTTCAAATGTTACTTTCCAAGCCTAATATGAGTGACTGTAATCTGTGCAACAGATCTGTAGAATATCTTGGTACTTTGTAAGAAATAGGGAAAAAAAGTAATAAAATTAAACCGGACAATTGTGTGAGGGGCATCACCATTTTCATTTTTCTTATGTTTTGTGCATTTAACATGTAGAGAAAGTAAATACAAGGCACTTAGTAATGTATTGTGATTGTCCATATTGCTTCCTTTGCTGGCTGGATTCATTTTTCATCACATTATACACTGCTCTTTTCCATGATTACGACCACCCTGCAATCCATCAGTGATAGCTGTGCTTGCACACTATAGGAAAAAGCACAGGCCTGTGTGCGGTCCCATAGTCCCTACCACCAGAGAGGCTGGCGTTTTTTTTTCCTACATTGTTCAGGCACGACCACCGCTGATGGATTGCAGGATGGTTGTAACCATGGAAACGGACAGTGTATAATGTGATGGGAAAATGAATCCAGCCAGCAAAGGAAGCAACATGGATAATAACAATAAATTAGAAAGTGGATTGTATTACCTTCCTCTACCTAATAAATGCTATTTGCTGAAGTGAGACAACCCCTTTAAACCATATGTATTTTAACATTTAACATTTTGTATGATGCATGTGAATGACCTTTTTCGAAAATCTCATCCTCTTTGCCCGTACTTTATTACGCAGGATTTTCAACAAGCAATATTCTTAGACTTCAATGAGAGCTTTTGTAAGCAAAATGTGTATTGGGACAAGCTTTTGATAGTATGAATTGTGTGTCATATTTTAGGCCTTTATTTTTACTTTTCTTAATATACTTTATTCTGCTAACCTTCTTAATGAAAATGTTATTTAGCTACATTTTATTACTATTTGTTTTTACAGACCTGTAGCAAGTCCATCACTGGTTAATGGAACTGCCAGTAACATTGTGGTATGAAACCGTATTTTTAATTACACATAATTTAAAGGGGATGCCCAGGTTCTAGATATTATTGATCAATCCGTAGGATAGCTCATCATTATCAGATCGGGGCGAACATGGGAAACATTTATTTAAAAAATCATAGATATTGAAAATGGAAGTTGTCTATGTTTTAGATTTTAACTATTTGATATGCTTTTTTGAATGTTTATATATATATATATATATTTTTTTAAGCAAAATTCAAAAAAACAAGAATACTGCTGAAATGCTTTTTTTAAACAATTTTTTTATTTTTTTATTAGCCGTATCATTTATTTTACAAGCTAAATATTGTTTAAAATGATAAAATAAGTCCATACTAAACTTACCCTTTCCTTGGCACTCCAGTTCTGACACTTCATGGTCCCCCGCCCGTCTCTGTTTCCTGATCCCTCTCGGTACACAGCAAGCACCCACTCAGACAACCACTGGCTGAAGTGGGTCACTGCTACAATTTCCAGGATCGGAAACAACTCTGATCCTGTTTATCCCCCTTGGAACAATCAATAGTGATTAAGTCACCTAAGTGGTTCAGAGAAAGGAGCCATCCTCTCACCCCACTCTGCAAAAGAACTGTAGGGAGCCAGTGGGTTGCTATATTGGCCAGGAGTCTAAGAATGGCTTCTAAGTCTGCCATCTTTGTGTACTTTTTCCCCCCAGAACTATATATTAATGAGCGCAGGTCCTCCTGTTCCATAACATGCTGCCTGTACATAGGACATGATATTCAATACGTTTTTTAAGTTTCAAAAATGAGAACCATTGTCCATAATTAAACTGGACCCAAATAATGTTTCTTTTGAGCATCTGTATGGTAAGCATGAGTTTTATGCATACAGAGACAGTAATACATGCATATATTTTATAAACATCTTCACTGTAGAATTATTTAAAAATAATTGCATTATTTTTTTTTTTTTTACAGGTTGACCAAAATTATGTTGGATTGTTCAATGAATTTTGCCAGAGAAATCAATTGTTGAATTGTAGTTTTGAGAATGTGCGCAGGGGACCTTCTCATTTACCAGAGTAAGTGACAAATTATTTTTAAAAAGGACCTGTCACCACAAGATGCAAGGCAGCATGTTATAGAACAGGAGGAGCGGAGCAGATTGATGTGTAGTTTCATGGGAAAGTGTCATTTTACAGTCACAGTCACCAATAGGAGCTCAGAAAGATACATCAATGTATAAATCACAAGTCTTAGGGTATGTTCAGACGACGACAATTGTCGCGCGACAATTTGGGAACCACTACACTGCAACATTCGTAGCGCGACATTGATGTCACATTAATGTCGCGCGACAATTTTTATAATGGGTGTCTATGGTGGTGTCGCACGTGCAACATGCAACATGTTGCGACTGCGACACAACAGTCGCAAGAAGTCCATCCCGGATGGATTTTTGTCGACTGTCGTGTCGCAGTCGCAGCATGTCGCATGTCGCACTGCGACACCATAGACTCCCATTATAAAAATTGTCGCGTGACAATAGTGCGACTTTTTGTCGCGCGACAATTGTCGTCGTCTGAACATACCCTTACTGAACCTTTTCCCACAAAACTATACCTCGGTCTACTCATCTCCTGCTCTATAACAGATGCTGCATTTTGTGGTGAAAGGTTCTCCTTAGGGATTCGTTTCTTGACTCTTCTTGACATCTCTCTGATTATATCCAGTCACTGCACAGGTTCACTTGTTCAGAATTTAGGGGGCCGTTCATCAAACTGGTGTAAAGTAGAACTGGCTTAGTTGCCCATAGCAACCAATCAGATTCCACCTTTCATTTTCCAAAGGAGCTGTCCAAAATGAAAGGTGGAATCTGGTTGCTATGGGTAACTAAGCCAGTTCTACTTTACACCAGTTTGATAAATGACCCCCTTAGTGTTTAACTGTATAATATGGATGTGATTAGGTTATGTCTGCATCGCTTCTCCTGGTGGACTTGGTCATGCTCCACCCACTCGTGTCCCAAGCACTGTCATTCCTCATAAGTATAGATCTATACAGGGGAGCGAAAACTGAAATGGCGCCCCTCCCTCCCCAATGCCAATTTCTTAACCTAACCCCTTCCCTTCAGCCCATGGCCCTTGTGCTGATCCTCTCTTGCCCCTACCTGGTGCTGCCTGAAGCGATCGCCTCACCTGGCCTCATTGGTGTTGCACCCCTGGATATATATACACACAATTATAATCTGTACAAATTATGTATGTATATAATTTCTAAAGTATTTACACACATATAGGATAAAAGATTTGGCATAACTCACTACATTCTAGAAACACTTTCCAATGCAGCTCTCACACAGCGCCGTTTATGTACTGATTAGGAAGATGCATTCGGGACTGCTCCTGCCTGCAGTACAGGGACTCTTTGGGACTGCAGCTGTTACTGGATGACAGCTGTGAAGTGGTAATAGGAAACTTTCATGTCGCCTCCAGATTATACACCATTTTTTTCCCTACGAAGTATGTTTTCAAATGTGTCAAAGATGACCATTTTTGGAGTCATTTGACTAAATGTCACTGCTGCTCTTGGACCAGAATGGCGCGTTGTCTTACTGCAATATCCTTGTAGAACAGTAGGGAAAGACAATGGGGGAGATTTATTAAAAGTGGTGCAAAGGAAAACTCGTTTGGTTGCTCACAGCAAGCAATCAGATTAAGCCTTTCATTTTCCAAACGACCTTTAAAAATTGAAAAGTGGAATCTGATTGGCTGCTATGGACAACTAAGCCTTTACACCTGTTTTGATAAATCTCCCCCTATATATTTTGACCTAGTTGCATCAAATGCTCTTGCTTGTTGCGCTACTTTTTCCTAAACTCATTCTTGTTTTGTAGATTTTTCTGCAGTGTTGTAATTAGTCAAAGGAAGTTTCCTGAAGCTACTGGAAAAAGCAAGAAAGAGGCAAAGAAGAATGCTGCATATTTGGCATTAAAAGTGCTAAAGCAGGAATATCCTATGGATCTTCAGGTATCTACTTTTGCTATAACAAATTATTAACAAGTACAGGTTTACTGAATGGCCAAAATAACCTCCTCCTATATAAACTTTCTTTAAAATTAGATGATTATCATAGGGACAGAAGTAAGTAGGTATATTGATACCATGTTTATTACAGTTAAAGGGGTTATCCAACCCCTATAATGCCACCCCAAAATGACCAGGCACCTTATACAGGCTATACTTACCCTGCTCCCTGTCGGCCACGTTGCTCCTGATTCCCGCACAGTCACTGCATCTCCCAGTTGTGCGGATGAAAACATCCGGCGACAGGGTAACAGCCAATAGCAGGCCGTGACGGGAACGAGCCTCCCTATCGTCACCCGAGCGACACGGGTGCTAGCTAGCAGGGTAAGTATAACCTGTATGAGGAGCCCGGGCAATTTGGGGGATGTTATACGTGTTTAAGAATGGCTAAATATACTTTATGTATATTGATGACTGAAAAAGTATATGTATATTCTGTGATATTTAATGTGTGCATACACAGCACAAAATGTTGATCATTCCAAAACAGCTAAAAGTGCATCTATAATACACAAAGAATTAAGCAAAACTGCTCACAGCACTAGATGTGGGCTATAGAAATCAGTACAAACATACTATTTGTGAATGTTTTATCATCAGGAGTAGCATGAATATGAAGTTTTATTCTTCCAGAATCTGTTCCTGCAAGTGCGGAGGAGACAGTGCCTAAAAGGGTTATCTCACTTTAGCAAATGGTATTTATCATGTAGGCAAAGTTAATACAAGGGACTTACTAATGTATTGTGATTGTCTATATTGCCTCCTTTGCTGGCTTAATTCATTTTTTTCATCATACTATATACTGCTCATTACCAGAAGTTACGACCACCTTGCAACCCAGCAGCGGTGGCCGTGATTGCACACTATAGAAAAAAGCGATCTTTCTGGTGGTTAAGACCACTGGATTCTTCATAGGCTGGTGCTTTTTCCTGTAGTGTGCAAGTACGGTCACCACGGCTCGATTGCAGGGCGGCCGTAACTTCTGGAAACAGTGTATAATGTGCTGGAAAAATGAATCAAGACAGCAAAGGAGGCAATATGGTCAATCACAGGCCCTCCCCTCTACTCTGAGTGACACTAGAGTTGTTTCGGTACCAAAATTTTGATTCGGTATCGATACCATAAAAAAGTATTGCGATACTCGATACCATTCGATACCACGCGAAAAAAATAAAAACGCCAAAAAAATCCGCGTGCATTCCACATTTTATGAAACCGCCGGCTCATAATACAACAGTCCTATCCTACTTTTTTGTGGGGACAAGACGACTAAAAGAAAATAGCGAATCGTGCATTTTTTCTTTTACGGCGTTCACCGCATAAAAGTGGATTTTTAATAGTTTGGACTTTTGAGGCGTGGCGATATGTAATATTTTATTTATGTATTGTTTATATATTTTATATGTAAAATTGGGAAAGGGGGGGATTTATAATTAATATTTTGGTGTACTTTAACTTTTTTTTTTTTTTTTTTTACAGTTTATTTATTAACTATTTCCACCCTAGGGGCTAGAACCTGGGATCTTCTCATCCTATTCACCCTGATAGAGCTCTATTGGGGTGAATAGGATCTCACCCTCTCCCTGCTGCCCTGTGCACAGTGCACACAGCAGCAGGGAGCAGACCAAGGCAGCCAGGACTTCAGAAGCGTCCTGGTTACCATGGTAACCGATCGGAGCCCCAGCATTACAGTGCTGGGGCTCCGATCACTGCCACTGCCACCAATGAGGAGGAGGTGAGGGGACCCTGTGGCCACTGCCACCAATGATTTAATACTGGGGGGGGGGGGCACACTGCCCACCAATGTTTTAATACTAGGGAGGGGGAGAGGGGGGCACACTGCCCACTGCCCACCAATGTTTTAATACTGGGGGGCGGAGCACTGGCCAGCAATGCCGAGTAGTTTCTTATATAAATGCAGGCAGAAGACACAGGCTGCCGGAACCTGCCTGTGAACGAGCGCTGCGATCAGAAGCTATTAACCCCTCAGGTGCCGCACCTGAGGGGTTAAGTGCCTCTGATTGCAGTGCTGGAGTCTGAGGCAGGTGCTGGCAGGCTGTGTCTTCTGCCTGCATTTATATAAGAAACTACTCGGCATTGCTGGCCAGTGCTCCGTCCCCAGCTCCGCCCCTCCTCCCGCCCCGCTCCGCCCCCTCTCCCTCTATTGGTTGAGCGGCAGCACAGGGGAGGAGAGACTGCCTCCTTCTCCCTGTGCTGCCGAGGAGAACATGGCCGCGCTGAGAGCGGCGCAGCCATGCTCTCCTATACTGGGCTGTGCAGTAGTGCAGCCCAGTATCGATAAAATACTTTTCCTGGTATCGAGTGCGATACCAGAGAAAAGTATCGATCGGGTATCGAAAGTTCGATACCCGAAACAACCCTAAGTGACACGTGTAGCATCCAACCAGGAGACCTCTTCAGCCGTCACTCAGAACAGAGGGGAAGAGATGTGGAGCAGCTCAGTGCTATCAGTCCTATCCCTTGGACACAGAACTAATGCTTGCCAGAATAAAAGATCATGTTCACCCCACTCCTAATAATAAAAGCTCCACAAAAGGTATTTTTGTCCTGTTCTTCTAAGCCACTAGCTAGTGCTGTTAGTAGATTTGCAAACTCAAAACTGCTGACAGACTCTATTTAAAACTATAGTGTCTAAAGAAGAAAGAATTCAAGCAATTTTATTACATTTGATCTTTATAAAAAAAAAAATCAGTGAGGCTAAACATACTAGTTGACCATAGTTTCCCAGTTAAAGGGGTTGGCCTATGAACACAATTTATTACCTGTCCACATGATAGGTGACAAACGTATGATCTTTGGAGGTTTGACCGCTGATCCTGTATCTCCAATGGAAAGGAGTAATGGTTGTACATGCTGTAAGACTGATGAAGATAGCTGTGTGCTGTATTCTGTTATCTCTGCCTGTCCCCTTAAAATGAGGAACACAGAACCTCTGTTTTCATGATCAGTGGGGGTCCCTGCAGTCAGACCTCCAGCGTCCACACATTTATAACCCATTCTGTGGATAGGTGTTAAATGTTTGTGGGCCAACCCCATTAAGCATCTCACGTTAAAGGAGTATTTCCACTATATTATAAGAGTCTTTTGGGACAGGCCCACAGATCCTCAGTTCGCTTGAATGGAACTGTGTTGCAGTATCTGGCAGGTATATGGGAGGGAGGAGAACCGCGCCTGTGCCGAATACAGAGCGGCAGCGCAGGATTTAGCAGGGAGACAGTGCCGGAGGCAGGAGAGGATCGCTGCCCGGCACTGTCAATCAAAGAAAGAAGGGGTGTGCCAGCAGGTTGCCGCACGGAGCCGCTAGGAGCAGGGCAACGCCCCCCCTGCTCCTAGAGGCTAATTTACATATTATAAAAAGACGTTTTTTAGCCTAAATATGCATCGGATTTTTATAAAAAAGACATTATCAAGCTGCTCTGACATTAGCACATAGCTAATGTCAGACAGCTTATAATGTGTAATCCTGGTGACAGAAACCCTTTAAGATTAAGGCTCTATAAGAATAGGAAGTTTTATAAGATATCTGGTGTTTTGACTTGGAGCAGTAAAAAAAACTATAAGTAACAAGAAGTGTAAGGAATGCTAACCTTAAAAAGCTAGCATTAAAAGAAGATTTCCTAAGCAGTTGGGATATGGTGTTGATGCATTTATTCAGACATAGTATGGTAAGTATTGCACACCATATTCATATAACTGTTGTTATATATAGGCATATGTAAAACAAATCCCCCCACACCTCAAAATGATCTAGTATCAAAACTTTTTCATAATTCCAGCTACAACAGGTCCCAGGACTAGGCGATGTAGAAGAAGCCAAAGAAGATAGTACTGAAACAGTAGAAAGGTAATTCCGATGAATGTTTTAACTGGTTCACTGCGCTTAAACATTTTTCTTTTATTTTGTAACCCCTTCCCGACACATGACGTAATAGTACGTCATGGCGGCAAGAGACTTGCCACATTTTGACGATTATGTCATGATCAGGCAGGCACCTGAGCAGTGTGCGCCCAATCACTGCAGGGGCCCGGCAGTCCCTGATGTATCTGCCGGCATCGCTGTAAAATCTGTTGTTGACCACAGCATAGAAGGGGTTGCGGCAGGTGAGGGAGCCCATCGGGTCCCCGCGCTGCTGTGGCAGGGACCCAATGGGTGACAAGCCAGCCCATGCCATGCAGAGGCTGCTCAATGCCTTGCACAGCATGGGGACCTGCCTTCTACGGGGGCCGAAGAGATCCAGCCCCAGGCTGGGTTCAACCTATTAGTGTATTAATCAGTGTAATACACTAACAGGCAATGCATTACAATACAGATGTATTGTAATGCATTTCAGAGGGGATCAGACCCCCAAAAGATTCAGAGTGGGACAGAAATAAAGTAAAAGAAAAAAGTAAAAAAAGTAATAAAAATAATAAAAAAAAAGAAGAAAAACACATAGATTAGGTATCGTTGTGTCCGTAACGACTGGCTCTATAAATATACCACATTATCCACCCGGTCCGATAAACACCGTAAAAAAGGTGATCAAAAAGGCGTATGCCCCCAAATAAAGTACCAATCAGACGGTCACCTCATCCCGCAGAAAACGAGACCCTACCTAAGACAATCGGTCAAACAATATAAAAAAAGACTGACTCTCAGACAATGGAGACACTAAAATATATGATTTTTTTATTATTTTTTGCTTCAAAACTGCTATTATTGTGCTAAAGTGAAATAAAGAAAAAAAAAAAAGTTCACATATTGGGTATTGCCGCATCTGTAACAACCTGCTCTATAAAAATATCACATGACCTAACCCCTCAGGTGAACACTGTAAAAAGCAAAAATAAAAAAAACTGTGCCAAAAAAGCAATTTTTTGTCACCTAACATCACATAAAGTTTAACACTAAGCGATCAAAAAGGCGTATCACCTCATCTTGCAAAAAATGAGACTCTACCTATGACAATCGGTCAAAAAATAAAAAAGCTATGGCTCTACGACGAAAACAACATTTTTTTGTTTCAAAAATACTATTATTGTGTAAAACTTAAATAAATAGGAAAAAGTATTGCCACATCCGTAACGACCTGCTCTATAAAAATATCAGATAACCTAACCACTCAGGTGAACACTGTAAAAATAAATAAATAAAAACTGTGCTCAAACAACCAATTTTTTGGTCACCTTGCCCCATAAAGTGGAATAATGAATGATCAAAAAAAATCATATATACCCAAAAATGGTACCAATAAAAACATCAACTCTTCCTGCAAAAAACGAGCCCCTGCACAAGACGATCGGCAAAAAAAAAAAAAAATGGCGTTCAGAAAATGGAGACAATTTTTTTTCAAAAATGCTTTATTATGTAAAACTGAAACAAACAAAGAAAATAGACATTTGATATCATTGTGTCCGTAACAACCTGCTCTATAAAAATAGCACATGATCTAACCTGGCGGGTGAACGTTGTAAAAAATAAAAACGGTACCAAAACAGCCATTTTTGGTTACCTTTCCTCACAAAAAACGTTATATAGAGCGACTAAAAATCATATGTACCCCATAATAGTACCCATAAAACTGTCACCTTATCCCATAGTTTCCAAAATAGGGTAACTTTTGGGAGTTTCTACTGTAGGGGTGCACCAGGGGCCTTGAAATGTGACATGGTGTCTAAAAACCAGTCCAGCAAAATCCGCCTTCCAAAAACCATACAGCGCTCCTTTTCTTCTGTCCCAATGTATTAATCACCAGTTATAACGCTGTATGTAACTAGGAGTTTTGTTGAGAATGACTGACTTCCCTAGCTTAGCCTTCCAGGATGAATAGATCTTCTGATGGTTAACACTGTATGCCATAAGTTAAATGGAAATGTCTGGTCTCCCAATATCATAATAAGATGTAATGTTTTAAAATATTTACCATATTTTTCGCCCTATAAGACGCACCGGCCTATAAGACGCACCTAGGTTTTTGAGGAGGAAAATAAGAAAAAAATTTTTTTTAACCAAAAGGTGTGCTTTTGGTGGGTTTTGAACTAATGGTGGTCTGTGCAGGACACTATTAAGGGGGATCTGTGGATGATGCACTGTTAGGGGGGGATCTGTGGATGATGCACTGTTATGGAGGGAATCTGTGGAAGGCACTGTTATGGGGGGTCTGTGGATAGCACTGTTATGGGGAGGAGCTGTGGATGGCACTGTTATGGGGTGGGGGATCTGTGGATGGCACTGGTATGGGGTGGGGATCTGTGGATGACACTGCTTTATGTGTCATCCACAGATCCCCACCCATATAGTTTCATCCACAGATCCACACCCATAATAGTGCCATTCACAGAATCCTCAATACAAGGGCCCCGCCGTTCACTATCTACAATTCCATAATGAGTAATCCTACACCTGTTAATAACTTTAACTAAAGTTGCGCTCCCCCATATGTAATACTGCTTACTAACCAGCTCCTGTAGCAGGCAGGCCGGGCGGGCGGCAGCGTAACTAACTGATGTCGCGCGCTAGCTCCACCTGCTTCATTCATAAAGTAGGCGGTACAGGCACATGACGTCAGTGAGTTACGCTGCCGCCTGCCCGGCCTGCCTGCTACAGGAGCTGGTTAGTAAGCAGTGGCGTTGCTAGGGCTGGTGTCACCCGGTGCGGTAGAAAATGGTGCCACCCATAGTGTCCCCCATGTGCCAGCCATTGCCCCATAGTGTCCCCCATGTGCCAGCAATAATACCCCAAAGTGTCCCCTTTATGCCAGCAATGGCCCTCCAGCACAGCCCAGCGCCTCACAGAAAAACAAAACAAAACACATACTTACCTCCATGGCAGCGATGCGATGCAGGCCTCTTCTGGCCTGTGTCCCGAGCAGTACAGCGATGTAAAAAATGTCAGCATTTGCCCCATAAGACACAGGGGCACTTTTCCCCATTTTTTGGGGGGAAAAAGTGCGTCTTATGGGGCAAAAAATACGGTACATATCGCCACGTCCGAAAAGTCCAAATTATTCAAATATTTAAAAAATATCTCCTATGCGGTGAACGTTGTAAAAGGAAAAAATATTAATAACTGTGTCACCTTGTCCCTCCAAAAAATAGGATAGGACTGTTCTATTATGGACCGGACGTTCCATAAAATGCGGAATGTTTTTTTCTTTTTTTTTGTATTGCAATACTTTTTTATGGTATCGAAACAAAATCAAAATGTTGGTATCGTGACACCCCTAATATGTAGTGCTGGCTCATTACTGTGACCTGCGTCTCATCTTCTCCAAGTCTTTTTTCTTTTTTTTTATAATTCTATATATTTTCAATTTGCCAACAAAATTTTTATTTGGCTCCTAAAGTAAATTTCAGCTTAGGAGCCAATGGCTCCTGTTTATTTTTTTTAGTCTGGAGCACTATGCCCTTGTGCAGTTGGCTGCTAAGGGGCCTGATTCTATAGATTCTGGCACTGTACAATAAGCCCTGCACAGACGTCACATACTGTGCCGATGTGGGGGAACCTGGCTGTCTAATGACAGCTGAGTTGCTTCTCTAATGTCTGGGATTGGTGGAGCCTCTAATCTTGGCCATATAACCCTTTAATTGCTGCTGTCCAGAGTGACCACAGCATGATGGACTCCCTACTTTGATCGGGTTACCATAAAATGAGGGACCCCTGTGCAGTCAGTCTTGGGGAACTAGGAAGCAACCCAAGGCTGTACAGTATGGGGGAGATTTATGAAAATTGGTGTAAAGGAAAAGTGGCTTAGTTGCCTATAGAAACCAATCGGATTCCACCTTTCATTTTCCAATGGAGCTGTGGAAAATGAAAGGTGGAATCTGATTGGTTGCTATGTGCAACTAAGCCACTTTTCCTTTACACCAGTTTTCATAAATCTCCCTCTTTGTCTGCTGTAAGGGTATGTTCACCTAGAGAATTTTTCACACAGATTCTGGCAAGCAAAATCAAAATAATGTAATAAAACATTTTTTTTAAAGCTGCAGTTCATAGAAAATATTTCCTAATGTTTGTATTGGATATCGACATCAGTGGTCCCCAACCTTTTTTGCACCAAGGACCAGTTTCACGCAAGACAATTTTCCCAGGGCCCGGGTGGGGGGTTCTGGGGCGGGGCTTAGGGGGAGCTGGTTGGCGCTAACTGATTCACGCGCATAACAAAACACAAGGTGCATATTAAAATATATAACACTATATAACCCCCAATGCCTCAGATCAACCTTCAGCCAGCCATCAGCCCATGTCAGCCAGTCATCAGCCCCCCCATGTCAGCCATCAGCGCAATTAAAATAAAAAAAAAACACTTACCTCTCTTGCTCCTGGACACCACTGCTCCTCACCATCACGATTTTCTTCATCCTGCTGTCAGCTGTGTGTCGCAGGCACGGCGCACAGTGTGAGGTCACAGTGCACCCTCGCGCAGTGCGCAGCCCTGCACAGCCGACAGCCGAGCTGTGGACCAGGAAGCGGTGAGTACTGATCCTTCACCGCTTCCGGGTCCTTCGGTACTAATGAAGCGCTTCCATAATGGAAGCGCTTCTTTAGTACCGCGTTAAAGACGGCCCTGATCGCCGCGGCCTGGCAAACAATCTTCCAGGGCCTGGTACTGGGCGGCGGCCCGGCGGTTGGCGACCGCTGATCTACAGGACAGTAATACCCTGAAGATTTAATTGTACTGTTTCTTCAGTTTGAAATGTAAGAAGCATAAAAAAAAAAATTGAATGAATTTTTTTTTTTTTTTTTAGGCTGCAAAATAATTGTATAAATGATACAGTAATTTATATACACTCTCTAACAGAATTAAAAAATACAATTTCACCCATATAAAACTGATTCTGTCACTACATTTAACCCCTATGAGCTAAACATATGCTCATGTCCAGGGTTATAATAGGATCCCTAAGGTGGCCTTATAAACCTTATTTGTGGCTTTATTGTGCTTAAAAACTTGTTTTACTAACCTGTCAATCAATGAATTAAGGTGCCCAAGGGGAGGTTTGTGGATCCATGGTGCCCGGCCGTTCGGTGCCCAGCGTCGCCTCTCCCTCCAGCACCCTCCTCCTGCTTTCAGGGCTTAAGCAAAGTGCGCATCAGGCAAACAGAAACCGATGCCAGCAGTCCACACGGGCGGACTGCTGGCATCGGCTTCTGTTTGCGAAATGCGCATGCGCTGGCCTGATGCGCACTTCGCTCAAGCCTGACACTCAGTTCACACTTTCGCGTAAAACGCGCGTTCGAACGCGCAAAAAAACGCACAACAGTACAGGAACCATGCATTCCAATGGGGGTGGTTCACACTTGTGCGTTTTTATGCGCGTTCGAACTCGCCTAAAAACGTCCGACGCATAAGCAAGTATGTTCGCGTTAATTCGGGCGTTTTTCGAGCGTTTGGTGCCAATATACTTCAATGGGAAACGCGATACGCGTGTTGTTCGGGCGTTTGTCCAGCGTAAAACGTGCCTATGGACGCGCGTTTTTCAAAGTTTGCAACATGCTGGATCAGCCACCATGGAATTTCACACCTCTAAAGCACTCAGATTGGCCAAACTATATCATTGGTCATTGGCCAACTATGCAGTCAATCACATAAACGCGCGTCAAACGCGCCTACACTATTTACCAAAACGCTTGAAAAAAACACGCGTTAACGCCCATCTTGAACGCGCAAAAAACGCTAGGCTTCAAAACGCTCAGGTCTGAACCCAGTGTGAGCCTGTGCGCACACGCAGGATCTGAAAGCAGGAGGAGGGGGGCGGAGGGAGAGGCGGCGCAGAGGTGAAGAAGGCGGTGCTGGGCACCGAACGGCCGGGCACCATGGATCCACAAACCTCCCCTTGGGCACCTTAATTCATTGATTGACCGGTTAGTAAAACCTGTTTTTTAGCACAATAAAGCCACAAATAAGGTTTATAAGGCCACCTTAGGGATCCTATTATAACCCTGGACATGAGCATATGTTTAGCTCCTAGGGGTTAAATGTGGTGACAGAATCCCTTTTAACAGCCACTTAAATTAAAAAATAAAAAGTTATGGCTTCTAAAATAATATTAAAAAATAGCTGGTCATTAAAAGGTTGGCAAAGGGTTCCGGTTGGATAAAATAAAAAAAATTATAAAAAAAAGCAATGCTCTCCTCACCAATCCCATGGTGCTCTGTTGTGGCTGGGTTCCCGCTAGTTTCTACTTCGTGGTCCAGTCTTGACACACAGGAAATGCCCACTCATTGGCATCAGTGGCTAAAGGAGAGACCTGCCTCAGCCAGTGATTAGCTGAATTTCCTGTGTGTCGAGTTAGGACCAGGAAGTAGAGACCTGCAGTGACCCGATTATATTTTTTGCTGTTTTCTAAATCTATTGAGGAATATAAAAAGGTAATGTTTCCTTTCATGGAAGTTTAATGCTGACAGCAGGAGACTTAGGCGGGAAAGCAAGGCTGGTCAGTTGTTAGGCCCAGCATCAGATGCTGAAGCATTCCGTGGCATTGTCTGCCTCTATGCCAGTAAATAAAGGTTTCCAAATTATTATGTGTCCGGTAACTTTTTAAATTACTCTAACAATGTAATTGAATGCTTACCTTTACATTGTGGGATGACTTATTCAACGCCTGTTCAGCAAACCTTGTGCTGATTGCTGTATATAATATCTACATTTATTACCTTGTAGTGCCCAAGATAGTTCTTCTTCAGGTGTGCAGAGTACGGAAAGTGAGCCTATACCGTCAGAAAGTGATTCCCAGGTACTGTGATGTTTACATACAACCAATAGAAAGCATTCACCCTTGTCCAACTGATCAAGCAGTATGAAGCTGGGTGAAAAAATTCAGATTGAGTGCTGTTACTCGATAAAACATGGGTTATTGGAGAAAGTATTTTAACAGTTATATTCTTCTACATATGAGGCAGTATTATAGTAGTTATGTTCTTGTACATAGGAGACAGTATTATAGTAGTTATATTCTTGTACATAGGAGGCAGTATTATAGTAGTTATATTCTTGTACATAGGAGGCAGTATTATAGTAGTTATATTCTTGTACATAGGAGCAGTATTATAGTAGTTATATTCTTGTACATAGGAGGCAGTATTATAGTAGTTATATTCTTGTACATAGGAGGCAGTATTATAGTAGTTATATTCTTGTACATAGGAGGCAGTATTATAGTAGTTATATTCTTGTACATAGGAGGCAGTATTATAGTAGTTATATTCTTGTACATAGGAGCAGTATTATAGTAGTTATATTCTTTGCCAAATTTCTTTTTATTGAAGAATAACATATAGCCAATATACTAAATGTCATATTGGTAAGTATAAGAGTAAAGAGATATCTCCACCACAGTCAGTTAATACAATAAGTCAGATCACAGGTATGTTACATAGTACATAGTAGATGATGCAGAGTGAATACAAAACATCTGTGAAGACTCTAGAGCGGGAACAGGGTCTCATGACCGCAACATTCCCAGGAGATAGTGAGCAGTTAACAATCAAAGTTCCCATCTTACCCCAGATAATGACTACATCAAGTACAGCAACACGAAACATGAAGACAGTGACAAGACACAGGACATGAGGAAAGGAAAGGGGGAAAGGATGGGGGGGTGGATAAAACCAACCAGGTCACTTAGCCTCACCAATCACCCAAAGCCACGGAACCTTCTCCAGGGTAGCCAGAGCTGAAGGAAACTTCGTCTAGTTTGTGTCTCCCAAGCAGACAGTTCTTCGAATCTCATCAACTGATCTATCTTATCAAACCAGGAGTGGATCGAAGGAGGCGCAGTTTCTTTCCACATGAGCGGAATCAAAAGCCTAGCGGCCATCAGCATCCATGTGGGAAGGTTCTTCTTGGAAGGTGCGAAAGACTGATTTGGGCACCACAATAAGACTAACTTGGGGTCTAAGATTATGTGGACTCTAGGAGTACAAATCTTATTTATGTAGCTTTCCACCTGTGTCCAAAAATGGCGAATACGGACACAATTCCACCAAATATGAGAGAGCGTTCCCGGCTCTCCTCCACACCTCCAGCACCCCATCGGGGCACTGGGATTTAATTTGTGCAAGAATACTGGGGTCTTGTACCATCTGGTGGTCAGCTTATAGGAATTTTCCTGAAGTAGGATACACCTTGAGAAACCATGCGAATAGCACAAAATAGCCGCACGTTCAGGTTGAGTAAAAGTAGTGCTCAGTTCAGATTCCCAAGCTTTAATGTAGGACATGCTTGAAGGTGTAGAGGAGAGCAGAAGGCCATACATCCTGGACAGAGCGCCCTTGTCCCGATAGGTAGACCCTAATAATTTTTCCACCCAGGTTAGTGATGTAACTTGAACAGGGGGGAGGTTCAATTTCCTAATGTCATTACGAAAACTAAAGGCAAGCAAGAAGGAAGTGTTTGTAAGTGTAGAGGAGTCAGTTATCTTGGTCCAGTCTATGTCACCCGCTGGGGAGCTAATTGAAGCTAAAGTAGAGTGTCGGAGCGTTTTCCATATGCCGGTCGGGGCTTCTAAGTCTTTGTGTACTAGAGCCTGCAGCAAATGCAGTGGCAATTCAGAGCGGGGGAATCTGAGCTCTGAGCTTTGATATAGTTTTGACCATTCTAGGAGCGCACCCTTCCACATAAAGGGAATCCCCGAGGAATTGGCCACACACGTCCTTATTCCCCATAAAGCCAACTGCTCTCGGTATGTAATAACATCAGCTTCCAATTGCGCGCAAAGTGAGGAAGGGGTAACAGTCATCACCTCTAAACCTCTATTCAGTTGGGTAGCCCTATAATACGTGCGAATGTCAGGAAGTCCGAAACCACCAAACCGTTTCTCCCTGACTAGTATTTGGTACGCCACTCTAGCTCGTTTTCCTTTCCAGATAAAGGCTGAGAATGTTCTATTTACATCGTTGAAGTAAGAATTCGGAACCCAGATCGGGAGTGACTGAATTAAGTAGATAAACCGAGGTACTATATAGGCTTTCAGATAATTTTTTCTGCCCATCCAGGAGATGAAAGGTAACTTGAGAGTGTGGAGATGCTGTTTAATTTCTTTTAATAGGGGGCGATAATTGGATTCAAAGAGACGCCCAGGGTCTGCCACAATCTGTAGTCCCAAAAATTGTATGGATTGATCTGCCCAGGCAAACGGAACAGTACGTTGTAGTTCCTGTACCACGTCATCCGGACAAGGGATGTTAAGGGCTTGTGATTTAGTAAAGTTGATTTTAAAATTGGAAATAACCCCAAACTTGTCAAAAAGATAAACAAGTTCCGGGAAGGAGGACTGTGGGTTGGAAGTTATTATAAGCAGATCATCTGCGAAAGCAGCAGCTACATGGGAGACTTGGTTAATAGTTATACCTTTGATTTTCTCGTTCTGCCTAATGCTACAAAGGAGAGTCTCCATGACTATGACGAACAGGGCAGGGGAAAGAGGGCAACCCTGCCTGGTGCCGTTCGTGATGCGGAAGGAGGGTGATAAAGACCCATTTACTTTGACTCTAGCTGAAGGTGCCGAGTATAAGGAAAATATTGCTTCTACTAGTTGTGAGGGGAAGCCGAACCTCGACAGGGCAGCTGACATGAACTGCCAGCTAACCCTGTCAAAGGCCTTCTCAGCATCTGTGCTAAGAAGAGCTAGAGGAATCCGTTGCCTCTTGGCTCTATCAATCAGATGTAATAGTCTGCGTGTATTCTCCTTTCCCTGTCTCCCGTGAACAAAGCCCACTTGATCTCTATGGACTATATCCGGAAGGACTTTTTGGAGACGCATAGCAAGAAGTTTAGCCCACCATTTGATATCAGTGTTCAATAGCGAGATCGGTCTATAATTACCGCATAGTTTGGGATCTTTATTAGGCTTCTGTATAATTGTAATATGTGCTTCCAGCGTCTGCGGTGGAAGTCTTCCACCTCCCAACAAATAATTGCAAAGGTTGCTGAAATGGGGGATTAAGATGTCTTTAAACGATTTATAATAAAGGATGGGAAATCCGTCCGGGCCTGGACTCTTGCCGGACGGGATGGACTTTAGAACATCTCTTACTTCATCTTCCGTTATGGGAGTTATTAATGGCGCTAGCTTGTCAGAGGGAATTTTCGGTAAAGACAAGGAGTCTAGAAAGTTGTTCGTAGCAGATTCAATGTCTAGTGGCGGTTGAGGACAGGAGGGGGTAAGTTGTATAGTTCCTCATAGAACTTGCAGAAGGCTCCAGCTATTTCTGGTGTAGTTTTTAACAGTTCTCCTGTGTTAGATTTTATCGTCGCTATATGGGCTGCATTTTGCTGTCTTTTTGCCAGGGCCGTCATTAATTTATTACCCCTATTCCCATGGGCATACGCTTTGAATCTTGAGCGCAAAAGTAATTTCGCTGATGTGACGTTTAACAAGTTCTTCAGGTTAGATCGCGCCAGGGCCAAATCTTCAAAAACCTCACTAGCCTGACTCCTCTTGTGCGTTAGCTCTAAAGAAGTTATACGGTTTAGAAGCTCGGACAAAGCCTGAGTTCGCTGTTTTTTCAGATACGCTCCCATAGAGATAAGATCTCCTCTAATTTTTGCCTTATGCGCCTCCCAAATAATGGAGGCTGGGAGAGAAGCAGAAGCACCCGATGTGTTTCTAGTAAAGAAGTCGGATAGTTCGTCAGCTATCTTAACCTTGTTAGAGTCATCAGCAAGCAAGGTCTCATTCAGTCTCCATGTTTTCTCCCTAAAGTGTGGGTCAGATAAGTAAAGATGCATGTAGACTGGTGCATGATCAGATAGGGTGATATTGCCTATAGAGGATTTGTGTATCTTTCGCAAGTAGGAAGAGGTGATAAAAATGTAGTCTAGTCGTTGGTAGGACGCACCCGCCGAGGAGTAGAAGGAGAAATCCTTCTCTCTAGGATTTAATAATCTCCAGGCGTCAACCACCCCCAACTTGTGTAGACGCCTTCTGAGTTTACGGAGGAGGCCGTGAGAGATAACGGAACGCCCAGTAGACGTATCTAAGTCAGGCTCAAGGGCCACATTGAAGTCACCTCCCAGTATCAATAGTCCTTCTTTGTATTCTTGGAGGAGAGTTAACGTCTGGAGTAACCACGGGACTTGACCCCTATTAGGTGCATAGATGTTTGCGAAGGTCACCAGGGTATCGCCCAATTTTCCCTTAAGGAAAAGATAACGCCCATCGGGATCCTGCATAGAAGAAAGGGACTCAAAAGCGAGCGATTTATGGACCCCTACACTCACACCTCTACTAGCTCTGTCAAACCTACTATGGAACCATTGTGTATACTTAACATGTGAAAGTTTTAGAGTCTTACCGGATTTAAAATGGGTTTCTTGAAGGAAGATGACTGATGCACCTTCTTTGTGTAGTAGAGATAGGACTTGGGCACGTTTACAAGGTTCATTCAGCCCGTTGACATTGAATGATGCTACTGAAAGAGATTCCATGTTAGAATGATTTAAAAGATACTGAAGAAGATACCAAGCGCTACAGGTACTCGTCTAAGGCGCCGCGACCCAGTAATGGTATAAAGGAAGTACGAGGGAAGAAAGCGAGGGGGGGGGTGACAAACAAGACAATAGACCAGGGACAGGACAAGACAGCAAGACAAGACAAGATGAAGTAAGACAGGTAAAACAGATAAGACAGATAAGACAAATAAGACAAATAAGACAAACTAAGGAGGAGCTAATACGCCTCACAAATGAGATGAAAGCTCAAATACGCGTTCTTAGCTGCAGAGAACACGTGATCACAACTATAAGGTCAAAAAATCGTGCTCCCGACTTATGCAGGAGCAGGGGGGGGAGGAAAAAATTCAACTAGACATGACAGGCACCCCGTCCCTGCCAAGCTATAGAAAAAACCACAGGTTTAACTTAACATAGCCCAGAAAGAAGTCCCAGGACATCGGACCACAGTTAAATAACCATACATTATATCAGAATACATAAGTATATTGAACAAAAGTATATTGAACAATGGCGCCCAATAAAGGAGAGCATTAGAGGGGGGGGGAGAGGGGGGGGAAGGGGGGGAGAAGCGAGGGGATTCGGGGAGAGGAGAGAGATGATGGGCAGAATGCCCCTCATGCTAAATGAAAGGAGGAGCATTAACCCCTAATAGGAGCATTAACCCTTTACAGGAGCATTAACCCTTTACAGGAGGCGCCGCAGCAATAAAACAGTTCAGCCAAAATTTAGTGCATTGGTATCAGGATTATAAAGTGAATGCTCAAGTAAGTTAACATTTGTAAGAGTGAAGAGGTGGCATAACCATAGCTACATTCAAATAGACGGCTACAGATCACAGTGATGCCAAAGACCCATAACAGTGACAGGGGAGAGCCTCACTACATAATATAAGGGGAAACGAACACCCAGATTATATAGGGTCCCCAAACCAACATGTCCCAATGCATACTTGACGGAGTCCCCAAGAAAGGTCGAAAGTCACTGCAGGACAGCGTCTAGCTCACGAACCGAGAGCCAGAACCGCATTTGGCGACAATAAGGGGGAAATCCATGCGATTACATACCCAGATAGACCGGGGCTAGATGGTGGGTGAGCCCCTGCTTCAAGCCCAGTCTCGACCTCAGAGGAGAGGTATGGTGGCTCTCAGAAGCTAGGGACCCGCATTTTCTCAATTCCAGCTAGTAGGTAGCGCAAGCAGGATTCAAGAGCGCCACAGGTTGGACGATCTGGAGTTTCTTTTCCTCATCGCTGCAGAAGGAGCGCGTCGTGGGCTCCTCGGCTGCCGGGGGGCCGCTGCATCCATGTCGTCGTCCGGAGGGATAGGCAGCCATGATGGAATGGGGAGAGGATCGAGGTGTAAGGCGGCCCAAACAATGCCCAGATCACCTGGGGTATGCACTGTGTATCGGCGGCCGTCAATCCAAACTGCTATTCCGAACGGGAACAACCACGAGTATTGAATCCTCTCTCTCTCAGCACTTCAAGTAACGGCCGCAGTAACCGCCTCTTTGCCAGTGTAGATGGTGCTATATCTTGGAAGAATTGTAGTTCTTCACCCGCGTACAAGATCGGGCTCCCTTCTTTAGCAGCACGCAAAATCTGCGCGGTATCAACGTAGGACAACAGTCCACATATCACATCACGAGGCTGTTCGCCCTGCTTGGGCTTCGGGCGTAAGGCTCTGTGGATGCGCTCGATTACAATGTTATCTGCCTTCTCCGCTCCCAACATGGCCTGGAATATTTCTTTTGCCACAGAATTGAGGGATTCTGGAGCGTATGATTCGGTGAGGCCTTTTATACGGATGTTCTTCCTCCTGCTTCTGTTCTCCTGGTCTTCGATCAAGAGGAGGGATCTGTTAATGTAGTCGGAGTGTTGCTGATGGCGGGAGTTGATCCGCTCTGTGAAGGACGCCATGTCTGCTTGGCGGGATTCCAGCGTGGTCACTCTGATATTCATTTGTTTTAGATCAGCCTTAATATCGGCCAGTTCCTCCATTACTGGTTTCATGGCCTGGAAGATAGTTTTCTTTAGGAATGCTTTGGTGATAATTGAGGCTTGAGCCGTCTCACTATAGTCGCTTCCTGCCAGGCTATCCAGGTCAGAGGCTTGATCTCCAGCGGCACGGTCCCGCGGCGCCATGTTGTGCATAGCTTCAGCCGGGGGAGCTGACTGGGGTTTCCAGTATTTCTGGAGTTCCGTCTGGCTACCAGCTAGTTTAGGGGTACAGGGGATGTCCCCTGAACGATCTTTGTTATGTTTGCCCATTTTGGAGCGGCTATGTGCGATTAAAAGGCAGTTTAGGGGCGCAGGATGGAGGAGCAGCAGCTTTACACGTCCATCTTGGTCAGTGGCTAGACTCCGCCCCCCTATAGTAGTTATATTCTTGTAGATAGGAGGCAGTACTATAGTAGTTATATTCTTCTATATATGAGGCAGTATTGTAGTTATTTTCTTGTACATAGGAGGCAGTACTATAGTAGTTATATTCTTCTACATAGGAGGCAGTATTATAGTAGTTATTTTCTTGTACATAGGAGGCAGTATTATAGTAGTTATTTTCTTGTACATAGGAGGCAGTAGTATAGTGGTTATATTCTTGTACATATGATAGGTAAGTTATTTTCTGGGGGACATATGAGAACAGCTTTAAGTAATATTTACCAGTAGCTGATGATTTTGGTTCTTGAAATACTATAAATGAAAAAAATGAATAATCTATAAATGTTTTTATGTTATTTAGGTTACATTTCACTCTTCAGCCACTGGGACGCCACCTGTGCCAAGCAGACCACACAGGTAAGCTTATGCCATCTTTGTATATTGCAGTAGATACTAAGCCAACTATTTTCAGTCAGCATTATCATTTTCTTTTAGACGTATTGAGTTAGCAGCTAACTTCAGAAACTGCGAGCCAACACCTGGTGTGACCACTGAAGACAAAATGTAAGTAACATCAAGATCATTATACGCTCTGACAAAAGCTTTGAAATCTGTCTTAAAAATGTTCTAGTACCATTTCACTTTCATGTAGGTTAATATTTGAGCAGGCTCTTTTCCTATATTTTTCTGTCATATAGAGATTATACAATAACTACTTGTCTGCCTTCTTGGTATTTCTTGCTATAATAAAAAAATCACATCAGTGCCAAAGATGCCTTTTCTTTCAACGTGTTAGAAATTGTTTTTAGAGGTTTTGAACCTGGTTGTCAGTCAGTTTGGCTACGATTATAGCTTTTACAGGGCATTAAACAAAGGGTCGTTGGACCAAATAAATCCCACTAGGGATGTCCTCAATAGATGCGTTAAAACGTAACTTTTATTATTATATAGTAAAATATATCCAAAATAAATCAGTCGACCTACAGTTTCCAAAAGGCTTGTAAGAGCCTGAATTATAGGGGAGCTGGTGTATAGTAAATCACAGTAGAAGCAGTATTGCTGCTTGAAAGACTGTTTTGTAACAATTAACCCTTAGGTGGGAGGGTCTTTAAACATGGCGCTTGCTCGTGCATGCAGCGGGTGCCATAGCCAGCAGGTCTCTGTTGTTTCAAACAGCAGAGCCCTGCGGGTAATGTCCGCGACCGTCAATAATGACGATCACAGTCTTTTAAGCCTTTAGATGCCGCAAGAGTGATCACGGCATCTAAATAGCGAAAAACCCGGATGTGCATGCTTCCGGGTTAAGACCGCCATCCCAGGCCGGCGATCAGGGATGCCAGTCATTCATTCTAATACGCTGAGTCTCTCTGAAGAGACCGAACATATTAGAACTGTAGTTCCTGTGTTGGCCAGCAGATGGCAGGCCAACATAGGATATCTGCAAAATCAACTTATTCTTTCATTAAATGGGAATACAGTATAAGTTGTCATCAATCTAAGTACTGTATTTTGTAGCCTCCTAGAAGGCTAAAAAAAAAAAGCTTAAAAAAATCTTAAATATAAAAATTTTAAATTTAAATCCCTAGAATAAAAAAATTAATTCATAAACAATTAAAAATATAAACATCATGGTCATCACCACGTCTGAAAATGCCTATAATATTAATATATGCAAATATTTATCCCATATGGTGAATGGCATAATGGAAAAATGTATAAAAATTGCAGATTCACCAATTTCTCATCACTTCTTTTAGCCAAAAAAATTGAATAAAATGTGATCAAAAAGTCACACACTCTCAAAAATGGTATCAATAAAAACTTCAGATGATGATTCCCCGCACAGCTCAGTAGACATAACTATAAAAAAGTTATGGGGGTCAGAATATGGCGATGTAAAAAACAAAAAACAATAAATACGTTTTTATTTTTTCAATACTAAAACACAAAAAACCTACACATACGTTGTAATTGAACCAGAGAATGAAGGGCACAGGTCAGGTTTTCTGCACAGAGAACGCTGTAGGGTCAAACCCCATAAAACTGTGGCTTAATTAACCCCCTTTGGAATTTTTTTTCCATCTTCCTTCTATATGATATCCCATATTAAATGGTGGCATTTAAAAGTACAACTTGTCCTGCAAAATTCAAATGTGCAAAATTCAAAAGTGGCTGCTGCGCGAAACTTCATGTGCCTATCCCCAGGGTCTCCAGTGCCCCCAGCTTTTTCAGGCCCTTCTATGGACTCCATGATGCGGCTGTAAGTAAGGGGCCGCTCTGTGCCCGCAGGTCCCGGACTTTGTGTCAGTTCGGGGGGGCGGAGTCATGGCAAAATAGGAGAAAGCAGGAGGCAGCCGCTGCGGGGACCAACACTTACCTTGTGCAGGCGCAGTACATGGACGTTTTAGGAGCGGTCGGCACACATGCGACCGCTCCTATGATGTCATTAACCAGTCCCCGACCGCCGTACGCAGGATTGCGTCCTGCGGGCGGCCGGGATCTTCTGTTTGGACGCGCCGGGGCGTCATCTCGCGAGACGCGAGAGTTCCTGTGAACGCGCGCGCGTTCACAGTGAAGCGCGGCTCGAGAGTTGGACTACAGCCTGCCAGCGATGATCAATCGCTGGCAGGCTGTAGATGCGATATAAATCGCATCAAACAGCTATATCAGACGCTGTTTTATGAACAGCGTCTGATATAGCTGCTACCTGGTCCTCTGGTGGTCCCATTTTCTGGGATCGACCACCAGAGGACCAGGTAACACAGTAAAAGTTGCACCAAACACTACACTTACCCCCCACCCCCTCACCTATTAACCCCTTGATCACCCCATCTAGACCCCTGATCACCCCCTGTCATTGATCACACCCTTGTAAGGCTTTATTCAGACGTCCATATGTGTTTTGCGGATCCGTGGATTCACGGATCCGTGGATTCACGGATCCGCGGATCCGATCCGCAGATCCTCAAAACACACACGCCAATGTGCTTTCCGCATTTTGCAGATCCGCACATTGCCAGAACTATATAGAAAATGCTTTTTCTTGTCCGCAATTGCGGACAAGAATAGGACATGTTCTATATTTTTGCGGAACGGAAGTGCAGACCGGAGCGCGGATCCGTAATTCGGATCCGAGCGGGACAAAGTCTGTCCCCATAGAAATGAATGGGTCCGCAATTCCGTTCCGCAAACAGAATTTCGGACGTGTGAATGGGGCATAAGGGTCCCTTATCACCGCCAGTTAGTTAGCTACTTGTTAGGTAGCTAGCGCCCAGCCCACCGCACCGCAGTCACTGATTTTGGCAGAGATTTTTTCATCCACATTGATCGATGCGAATGAAAAAATCTGTGCCGTTCATTTTTTTTTTTTCAGCGCAGAGGCTGAACGGAAAAAAATCTCATTACCCGTATGCTCAATATACGGAGAATCGCAGAAACTCCTAATGCTGGCCATACGTGTAATGATTGCGGAGACCCTCAAATGCCAGGGCAGTACAAAAACCCCACATGTGACCCCATTTTAGAAAGAAGACACCCCAAGGTATTCTGTGAGGGGTATGGCGAGTTCATGGAAAATTTTATTTTTGTCACAAGTTAGTGGAATATGAGACTGTAAAAAAAAAAAAAAAACAATTTCCGCTAACTTGTGCCAAATTTTTTTTCTGTGAACTCGCCATGCCCCTCACGGATTACCTTGGGGTGTCTTCTTTCCACAATGGGGTCACATGTGGGGTATTTATACTGCCCTGGCATTTTAGGGGTCCTAAAGCGTGAGAATCCAAATGCGTAAAAATGGCTCAGAAATCCTAAAGGTACTCATTGGTTTTAGGGCCCCTTTACGCATCTTGGCTGCAAAAAGTGTCACTCATGTGGTATCGCCGTACTCAGGAGAAGTAGGGCAATGTGTTTGGGGTGTATTTTACATATACCCATACTGGGTGTGAGAAATATCGCTGTAAACGACAACTTTTACATTTTTTATTCAAAGTTGTCAATATACAGAGATATTTCTCTCACCCAGCATGGGTATATGTAAAATACACCCCAAACACATTGCCCTACTTCTCCTGAGTACGGCGATACCACATAAGTGCCGCTTTTGCAGCCTGGTGCGCAAAGGGCCCAAATTCCAACGAGTACCTTTAGGTTTTACATGGCGGCTCAATTTAGCCTCGCCCAAAATGCCAGAACAGTAAACACACCCCACAAATGACTCCATTTCGGAAAGTAGACACCCCAAGGTATTCACTGAGGGCATAGTGAGTCCGTCTGAGATTTTTTTTTTTTTTGCCAGAAGTTATCAGAAATTGAAACTTTTTTTTTTTTTCTCAGAAAGTGTCAATTTCCGCTAACTTGTGAAAAAAATGAAATGATACATGAACTCACCAAGCCCCTCCGCGAATACTTTGGGGTGTCTTCTTTCTAAAATGGTGTCATTTGGGGATATTCATACTATCCTGGCATTCTAGCACCTGAAGAAACATGACAGGTGCTCAGAAAGTCAGAGCTGCTTCAAAATGCCGAAATTCACTTTTTTGCACCATAGTTTGTAAACGCTATAACTTTTACCCAAACCAATAAATATACACTTATTGGATTTTTTTATCAAAGACATGTAGAACAATAAATTTAGAGAAAAATTTATATAGAAATGTAGTTTTTTGAAAAATTTTACAACAGAAAGTGAAAAATTTCATTTTTTTGCAAAAATTTCGGTAATTTTTGATTAATAGCAAAAAAAGTAAAAATGTCAGCAGCAATGAAATACCACCAAATGAAAGCTCTATTAGTGAGAAGAAAAGGAGGTAAAATTCATTTGGGTGGTAAGTTGTATGACGGAGCAATAAACGGTGAAAGTAGTGTAGTGCAGAATTGTAAAAAGTGGCCTGGTCATTAAGGGTGTTTAAGCTAGGGGGGCTGAAGTGGTTAATACCGCGGTTATTAGGAAACTGTAATATCGCCATATCACAGTTTCTTAATACCGCACTATATCGCAGACAACGGTATATTGCCCAACCCTAGTTACATATCTAATATATAAAGCTGAGTGTATGTGTATATGTATGTCCGCTAAAGGAATCCGCACCGTCGCATTTGCACGAAATTTGGCACACAGGTACATAAGGTGTCCGGGAAGGTTTTAGACCAGGTCTCCTCTCTCTAGGACGTACCGTTCCTGAGATTTACCCCAAAAATACATTGGCCAACAGAAGCTTGGTCACATGACCCTTTTCAGCCGATAGAAGCTCGCAGGCCGTTAGCCTCCACATACACAGTTTTACTCCAGGTTTCCATAACAACCCAGCCATTTTTCTTCACTGCTGTAGGTGAGCTTTAAAGGAAATCTGTCACCAGGATAATCGCTATTGAAGTAAAGCCATGGCTTAATAGCTGTGGATGACACTGTTAAGGGAGCGGAGTGCTGTGGAGGTCACAGTTCAGGGGGCAGGTAGGGTGGCCATTCAGGTCACCCTGAAAAGACGGACTTAAAACCCCACCCCCAAGTCTCATTAAGCCACGCCTCTGATTTGGTTAGGCCACACCCCCTTCAACTCCTCAGCCGACAGGGATTGAAAAAATGAAGTTAAAAATCAACTTCTGCCATCTGCAGAGGTGGGAGGGACGGTGACTTTTTCCCTGCAGCTCACACTCAGACAGCAC
>CM065592.1:351433464-351450813 GCA_033119425.1 Bufotes viridis
AGCGATCTTTCTGGTGGATTAAGACCACTGGATTCTTCATAGGCTAGTGCTTTTCACCAGTAATTGTGCAGAAAGTGCGACCCGCGGCTCGAGTACAGTACGGCGACGCACTTCTGGAAGCTGGCTGTATAATGTGCTGGAAAAATGAATCAAGACAGCAAAGGAGGCAACATGGTCAATCTGCAGGCCCTCCCTCTACTACAGGTGACACGTGTAGCATCCAGCAGGAGACCTCTTCGGCCGTCACTCAGAACAGAGGGGAAGAGATGTGGAGCAGCTCAGTGCTATCAGTCCTATCCCCTGGACACGGACTAATGCTTGCCAGAATAAAAGATCATGTTCACCCCACTCCTAATAATACAAGCTCCAACAAAGGTATTTTTTGTATTTTTGTCCTGTTCTTCTTAAGCCACTAGCTAGTGCTGTTAGTAGATTTGCAAACTCAAAACTGCTGACAGACTATATTTAAAACTATAGTGTCTAAAAGAAAGAATTCAAGTAATTTTATTACATTTGATCTTTATAAAAAAAAATCTGTGAGGCTAAAACATACTCAGCTGACCATAGTTTCCCAGTTAAAGTGGGTTGGCCTGTGAGCACAACTCGTACCTATCCACATGATGAGGTGACAAGCGTTATGATCTTTACTGGAGGAGGTTTGACCGCGCTGATCCTGTATCTCCAATGGGAAAGGAGTAATGGTTGTACATGCTGTAAAGACTGATGAAGATAGCTGTGTGCTGTATTCTGCTATCTCTGTCTGTCCCCTAAAAATGAGGAACACAGAACCTCTGCTCTCAACGCCCCCAGCGGCACGACAGGAGGATACCCCGCCTCCCGAGGACAGGAAACAACGTGGAGATCTTTAAATAGTCCCCTCCCTTACCTGCTCCAGTTGTTTCCTGTCCCTCTGGGAAGCAGCGTGGAGATCCTTCCTGTGGAGATCCTATTCTTTCATGGCCCAGCGGGAAGCGAGACGCCCGGGCAAGGAGAGGTCCCGGGGCTCCCTGATCAGCCCTTCCCTTCTCTGCAGCGTAAGTCCTCCGGTGGAGGCAGCTCCGAGGCAGCGCTTTCCTCACCTCGCGGCCGAGATCTCGCGGAGTAGCGCGGGTCACGTGGCGGGAGCTCATTGCAGGCGCAGGAGCAGTGACGTCTTCCCCTAGAGACGAGCGGGAGATTTGGCAACGCGGGCTGTCCCTTTCTGACAGCGAGGAGGCCAGAAACAGCCCTTATCTTCCCTCACTGCTCCAGGATGTCGGCGGGAGAGGACTCCATGAGAAGACCTGCAGACCCAGCCAGGACGGGCAGCCCGGTGAGTCTCCCTCCTCTGGAGGTGGTTAAGACTGGTAGCACGCTGAGGTTTTCCCCTTTTGCTGCACTGGTGCGAGGCCTATCCTGCTTTTTGTATCCCCCTTGTGCCCCATCCTAATACAGGCACCTTAATTTGCCCCTTTAGGTTAGGGATACTCAGAAGTCTACTGAGACCTCTCATCGTGCCAAGAAATGCTCTATCTGTAAAAAGAGCTTACCATCTGGATATAAGAAGCCCCTCTGCTCCAAATGTCTGGAAAAGATTGTGTCTGAAGAATCCCCCTCCTTATTGGAAAATATCAGACACATTATTAAGGATTAAGTATGCAGTGCCGTGGATCAAAAACTAACTTCCACAATTCCCAGACCCTCTACTTCTGTGACTGAAATATCCGCCTCTTTGGATGCTGACGGTCAGATAGAGATCCTAGATGAGGGAGCTACCATCAGAATCTGGGTCTGATTCCTCCAGAGGAAGAGTCGGGTAAACCTCTCTGTTCCATAGAGGAGACTGAGACTTTACTGAAATCTATCAGAGCAACCCTGAATGTAGAAGAATCTAAACTCCCTAAGACAGTTCAGGATGTTATGTTTAAGGGGCTAACAGACAAAGAAGAGGTTTTCCACTTCATAACAGTATCTCGAAGCTGATTAGTAAGGAATGGGTGGACTTAGAAAAGAGACCTAGTGTCTCTAGGGTCCTTAAAGGAAATACCCTTTCTCTGAAGAGGACACAACCTTTTGGGATAAGTGCCTAAAGTAGATGCCCGGTTGCCAAAATTACCAAGAAATCGGCCTTGCCCTTCGAGGACGTAGGTTTACTTAAGGACCCTATGGATAAGAGGAGTGAGTCCTTATTAAAAAAATCCTGGGAGGCTTCTATGTCCATCCTTAGACCTAGTGTAGCCTCTACCTATACGGCCCGGTCTATGTCTATCTGGCTGAACCAGCTAGAAGAACACTTAGTATCAGGGACACCTAGGGAGGAGATTTTAGCTTCCTTACCAGTGTTAAAACAGGCAGCAAATTTCTTAGCGGATGCCTCAGCTGATACTATTAAGCTTGCGGCCAGGTCAGCAGCCCTTTCAAACTCCACTAGAAGAGCAGTGTGGCTTAGGTCATGGTCTGGGGATGCAGCATCTAAAAATAAATTATGCAGCATTCCTTGTGAAGGAGATAGAGTTTTCGGTTCTGTCCTGGATGATATCCTAGAAAAGGCCACTGACAAAAAGAAGGGGTTTCCTGCTGAACCCCGGATTTTTCGTCAAAGGAGAAATTTCTCAGCATCAAGAGGCAGGCAGGATCAGAGGAAAGAGATTTCTCCTCCAGATGGCGTTTGGGAAGAGGAAGAGGTAAAGGTTTTCTCTTTAACTCCTCAGACTCCTCCCAAAAATCATCCAAACAATGATGTCAGGAGCAGGGTAGGAGGAAGGCTAAAGTATTTCTTTCGGGCTTGGGAGAATATTTCCAGATCCCCTGGGTACTGGACGTAGTTTCGTCAGGCCTAAAACTAGAGTTTTCCTCTCTACCCCAGAGGGTTTTCCTTGTCACCAGAAAACCAGAACCAGTTCAGTCTTTAATCTTAGAGCAGGTCCAGACTCTGCTAAAAAGGGAGCGATAGCCGTAGTTCCCCCAGAAGAGGAAGGAACAGGTTTCTATTCGCCCTTGTTCCTGGTCAAAAAGCCAAACGGCTCGTACAGGGTTATCATAAACCTAAAGGGTCTAAACCGTCACCTGACCTACAAACGTTTCAAAATGGAAACTATAAAGACCACGATCAATCTCTTGGGAAAGGATATCTTCATGGCTACCCTCGATCTGACCGATGCATATTATCACATCCCTATCTGCATAGAACACCAGAAATTTCTCAGGTTTGCAATTCAACACGGTCCAGTTGTACATCACTTCCAGTTCCAGGTCCTCCCTTTCGGCATTACGTCAGCACCAAGGGTCTTCTCAAAAGTAATGGCGGAAGTGGTTGCTCATCTTCACTTGAGAGGAGTGTTAGTCAGTCCCGTATTTAGACGATTTCTTAATAGCGGCAGGATCGGAAGATCTTTTACTGGAACATATAGAGCTGGTAAAGTACAGCCTATCAAATTTGGGATGGCTGATAAACACAGAAAAATCAGATCTCGTTCCCAGCAGAAGAAAGATTTTTCTAGGAATGCTTCTAGATTCAGAACTTATGAGGACCTTCCTTCCACAAGAAAAAGTCCAGACGATCACTCACGAAGTGACCCTTTTGCACAGCAGATCGAAAGTGTCAATCCGTGCAATAATGAAAGTGCTGGGTCTGATGACCTCAACCATTCCAGCCGTAGAATGGGCCCAAGCTCATTCCCGGACCCTTCAGTCGTTTATGCTAAGCAGATGGGACAAGACCGTAGACTCTCTGGAGAGAAAAATAAAAATTCCCCAATATGTAAGGGACTCTCTAAATTGGTGGCGGGTCACAAAAATTTAATTGCAGGGGGTCCCCTGGCAACAGTCAAACGTGGTCACGGTTACAACCGATGCCAGCAGAAGCGGCTGGGGAGCCTTCACGGACAGGTCAGTGGTCCAGGGTACATGGCAGGGGCATCTAAAGCAGGCATCTTCCAATCTAAGGAAATATCTGCAGTCTGGGAAGCTTTACAAGTCCTTCGTCCAGAACTCAGCGGAACAGAAGTAAAGATACTCTCAGACAACTCTACCACAGTCGCCTATCTAAACAAGCAGGGCGGTACAAGAAGTTCTTCCCTAGCAAGAGTTGCAAAAATAATTTTCCAGTGGGCAGAGAAGAATATACTGTCACTTTCGGCGGTCCACATAAGAGGGGAAGACAACACAGTTGCGGACTTTCTCAGCAGAGATGTTCTAAGGGAGGAGAATGGGCCTTAAATCAGAAAATCTTCTGCCAAGTAGCGCGAAAGTGGTTCAGACCAGACATCGATCTGTTTGCCACTCGTCAAAACAGGAAAACAGAGAGGTTCGCCTCCCTGGCATACTCGGATCACCCTCTCATAGTAGATGCCCTCTCCCATCCGTGGCCAAGAGAAAATCTGTATGCTTTCCCTCCACTTGCACTAATCCCCAGAGTGCTGCAGAGGGTGCTACAGGGGGACCACAGGTTGATATTGATCGCACCTTATTGGCCCAAAAGATCGTGGTTCCCTCTACTAATCAGAATGTCAGCAGGGGAATTTTGGCGTCTTCCAGACATACCGGATCTTCTTCACCAGGGCCCAGTCTGGCACCCCAGGGCAGCACAACTACAGCTGACGGCCTGGAAACTGAACGGGAAATACTAAAAAGGAAAGGCCTCTCAGATGACGTAATCTCAACCATTCTTTATAGCCGTAAGACCATAACTTCCAAGATCTACAACAGGGTTTGGCAGGCATTTAAGAAGTTCACGGGGGTGACATCTGGGGCCCTCAGCTAGTTTCTAAAGTCTTAGACTTTCTCCAATCGGGTCTTCAAAAAGGTCTCAGGGTTAACACTTTGAAGGTTCACATATCGGCCCTAAGTGCCTTCCTAGACACAAGGTTGGCGGAAGTAGACCTCATTAAAAGATTCATTAAAGGGGCCCAAAGAAAACAGCCGGTGGTTAGATCCACTGTTCCCCCATGGGACTTAAATCTAGTATTATCCGCTCTGTCAGAAAGTCCCTTTGAACCCCTTTCTGAGGTTCCTTTAAAACTGCTTACGCTAAAGACGGTATTCCTGATAGCCATCACCACAGCCAGGAGGGTGGGAGAGATCCAGGCTTTCTCATGCAAGCCCCCTACTTATCCATCAGAGATGATAGGGTAATACTGAAACACTCTCCTCTTTCTTGCCCAAGGTGGTCTCTAAGTTCCACTGCCTTCAAGAAGTCTCCTTACCATCCTTTGGATCCCCGACAGGCAACCAGGAGGAAAGACACCTCCATAATCTGGACGTTAAAAGAGCAATTATAACCTACTTGAAAGCTACAGAAAGCATTAGGAAGACGGATAGACTGTTCGTGCAGTTTGCAGGCCCAAACAGGGGTAACGCAGCAAGCAAAGCTACCATTAGCCGATGGATCCGATCTGCAATTCTTCTGTGTTATGATACTAGGAAGGTTTCCCCTCCAAAGGGACTTAAAGCCCATTCAACTCGATCAATAGCGACCTCTTGGGCTGAATCTACTGATGTTCCGTTAGAGCAGATTTGTCGGGCAGCCACCTGGTCCTCACCTTCTACCTTCTTCAGGCACTACCAACTAGATGTGTTTAAAGATAAGGACTTATCTTTTGCTCGCAGAGTGTTATCTGCGGTAGTTCCCCCCTAAGTATATGATTTCTCTGTCAATCCTCCTGTCGTGCCGCTGGGGGGGCGTTTGGAAAGACTTCAATTACTTACCGGTAATGGGTTTTTCCTCTAGCCCCCACAGCGGCACGGGGATTTTCCCGCCCCTCTTTTTTGTCATGTTTTTTCTTCCCTAAATCCAAGTATGGAAGATGTTGTTTTTTTCTCGAGTGGTTTTCTCTTGTACTTTTCTGTACCTTCACTCTAAATATATATAAATGTGTTGCATCCATTTCAGAGTTTTTCTCGGTTATTTACTGGAGCAGGTAAGGGGAGGGGACTATTTAAAGATCTCCACGTTGTTTCCTGTCCCTCGGGAGGCGGGGTATCCTCCTGTCGTGCCGCTGTGGGGGCTAGAGGAAAAACCCATTACCGGTAAGTAATTGAAGTCTTCATGATCAGTGGGGGTCCCTGCAGTCAGACCTCCAGCGTCCACACATTTATAACCCATTCTGTGGATAGGTGTTAAATGTTTGTGGGCCAACCCCATTAAGCATCTCACGATAAAGGAGTATTTCCACTATATTTTAAGAGTCTTTTGGGACAGGCCCACAGATCCTCAGTTCGCTTGAATGGAACTGTGTTGCAGTATCTGGCAGGTATATGGGAGGGAGGAGAACTGCTGAAGGTATATATGTCACATTCATTTATTCTAACAGATCCAAGTGCTCCTTACCTATGGGAAATAAGGGAGGCACTAATATTTCAGTATGTGCCCTCCCAAGTAGCAGCTGTGGCAGTACAGTTGTCTGCTGCAGTACAGCCAGTTAATTATCAGAGCAGGGTGAACAATTCCACCATCAGATCTGCTGGTAACAAAAGTAGCAGGTCTATTAATGTGTGGGTGGTACCTGTTATCTCTGAATTGGGACCTGTGCTATTTTGGTCCAATATCAGATTCAATATTTCAACATGTATAGACACCCAAAAAATAATGTAAATGCACAGTAAACCTGAATTGCAGAGGTCACAGCAGGAGCTTGCGATTAAGGCTCTATAAGAATAGGAAGTTTTATAAGATATCTGGTGTTTTGACTGGGAGCAGTAAAAATAACTATAAGTAACAAGAAGTGTAAGGAATGCTAACCTTAAAAAGCTAGCATTAAAAGAAGATTTCCTAAGCAGTTGGGATATGGTGTTGATGCATTTATTCAGACATAGTATGGTAAGTATTGCACACCATATTCATATAACTGTTGTTATATATAGGCATATGTAAAACAAATCCCCCCCCCCCCCACACCTCAAAATGATCTAGTATCAAAACTTTTTCATAATTCCAGCTACAACAGGTCCCAGGACTAGGCGATGTAGAAGAAGCCAAAGAAGATAGTACTGAAACAGTAGAAAGGTAATTCGATGAATGTTTTAACTGGTTCACTGCGCTTAAACATTTTCTCTTTATTTTGTAACCCCTTCCCGACACATGACGTAATAGTGATTGTCATGGCGGCAAGAGACTGCCACATTTTTGACGATTATGTCATGGTGATCAGGCAGGCACCTGAGCAGTGTGCGCCCAATCACTGCAGGGGCCCGGCAGTCCCTGGATGTATCTGCCGCATCGCTGCAAAATCTGTTGCTGACCACAGCATAGAAGGGGTTTGCGGCAGGTGAGGGAGCCCATCGGGTCCCCGCGCTGCTGTGGCAGGGACCCAATGGGTGACAAGGCAGCCCGATGCCATGCAGAGGCTGCCCAATGCCTTGCACAGCATGGGGACCTGCCTTCTACGGGGGCCGAAGAGATCCAGCCCCAGGCTGGGTTCAACCTATTAGTGTATTAATCAGTGTAATACACTAACAGGCAATGCATTACAATACAGATGTATTGTAATGCATTTTAGAGGGGATCAGACCCCCAAAAGATTCAGAGTGGGACAGAAATAAAGTAAAAGAAAAAAGTTGAAGTGTTTTTAATTTAAAAAAAAAAGTAAAAAAAGAAAAAACACCCCTTTTCCAGATTTTATAATAAAAAAAAAAGAAGAAAAACACATAGATTAGGTATCGTTGTGTCCGTAACGACTGGCTCTATAAATATACCACATTATCCACCCGGTCCGATAAACACCGTAAAAAAGGTGATCAAAAAGGCGTATGCCCCCCAAAATAGTACCAATCAGACGGTCACCTCATCCCGCAGAAAACAAGACCCTACCTAAGACAATCGGTCAAACAATATAAAAAAAGACTGACTCTCAGACAATGGAGACACTAAAATATATGATTTTTAATTTTTTCTGCTTCAAAACTGCTATTATTGTGCTAAAGTGAAATAAATAAATAAAAAAGTTCACATATTGGGTATTGCCGCATCTGTAACAACCTGCTCTATAAAAATATCACATGACCTAACCCCTCAGGTGAACACTGTAAAAAGCAAAAATAAAAAAAACTGTGCCAAAAAAGCAATTTTTTGTCACCTAACATCACATAAAGTTTAACACCAAGCGATCAAAAAGGCGTATGCCCCCCAAAATAGTACCAATTAAACAATCACCTCATCTTGCAAAAAATGGCTCTACGACGAAAACATTTTTTTGTTTCCAAAATACTTTTATTGTGTAAAACTTAAATAAATAGGAAAAAGTATTGCCACATCTGTAACGACCTGCTCTATAAAAATATCAGATAACCTAACCACTCAGGTGTGCTTAAACAACCAATTTTTTGGTCACCTTGCCCCATAAAGTGGAATAATGAATGATCAAAAAAAATCATATATACCCAAAAATGGTACCAATAAAAACATCAACTCTTCCTGCAAAAAACGAGCCCCTGCACAAGACGATCGTCAAAAAAAAAAAAAAAATGGCGTTCAGAAAATGGAGACAACTTTTTTTCAAAAATGCTTTATTATGTAAAACTGAAACAAACAAAGAAAATAGACATTTGATATAATTGTGTCCGTAACAACCTGCTCTATAAAAATAGCACATGATCTAACCTGGCGGGTGAACGTTGTAAAAAATAAAAACAGTACCAAAACAGCCATTTCTTGGTTACCTTTCCTCACAAAAAACGTTATATAGAGCGACTAAAAATCATATGTACCCCCAAAAAGTACCCATAAAACTGTCACCTTATCCCATAGTTTCCAAAATAGGGTCACTTTTGGGAGTTTCTACTGTAGGGGTGCACCAGGGGCCTTCAAATGGGACATGGTGTCTAAAAACCAGTCCAGCAAAATCTGCCTTCCACAAACAGCGCTCCTTTTCTTCTGTCCCAATGTATTAATCACCAGTTATAACGCTGTATGTAACTAGGAGTGTTGTTGAGAATGACTGACTTCCCTAGCTTAGCCTTCCAGGATGAATAGATCTTCTGATGGTTAACACTGTATGCCATAAGTTAAATGGAAATGTCTGGTCTCCCAATATCATAATAAGATGTAATCACTATCTACAATTCCATAATGAGTAATCCTACACCTGTTAATAACTTTAACTAAAGTTGCGCTCCCCCATATGTAATACTGCTTACTAACCAGCTCCTGTAGCAGGCAGGCCGGGCGGGCGGCAGTGTAACTAACTGATGTCGCGCGCTAGCTCCACCTGCTTCATTCATAAAGTAGGCGGCACAGGCACATGACGTCAGTGAGTTACGCTGCCGCCTGCCCGGCCTGCCTGCTACAGGAGCTGGTTAGTAAGCAGTGGCGTTGCTAGGGCTGGTGTCACCTGGTGCGGTAGAAAATGGTGTCACCCATAGTGTCCCCCATGTGCCAGCCATTGCCCCATAGTGTCCCCCATGTGCCAGCAATATTACCCCAAAGTGTCCCCTTTATGCCAGCAATGACCCTCCAGCACAGCCCAGCGCCTCACAGAAAAACAAAACACCCCATAAGACGCAGGGGCACTTTTCCCCATTTTTTGGGGGGAAAAAGTGCGTCTTATGGAGCAAAAAATATGGTACATATCGCCACGTCCGAAAAGTCCAAATTATTCAAATATTTAAAAAATATCTCCTATGCGGTGAACGTTGTAAAAGGAAAAAATATTAATAACTGTGTCACCTTGTCCCTCCAAAAATAGGATAGGACTGTTCTATTATGGACCGGACGTTCCATAAAATGCGGAATGTTTTTTTCTTTTTTTTTGTATTGCAATACTTTTTTATGGTATCGAAACAAAATCAAAATGTTGGTATCGTGACACCCCTAATATGTAGTGCTGGCTCATTACTGTGACCTGCGTCTCATCTTCTTCAAGTCTTTTTTCTTTTTTTTTATAATTCTATATATTTTCAATTTGCCAACAAAATTTTTTATTTGGCTCCTAAAGTAAATTTCAGCTTAGGAGCCAATGGCTCCTGTTTATTTTATTTTAGCCTGGAGCACTATGCCCTTGTGCAGTTGGCTGCTAAGGGGCCTGATTCTATAGATTCTGGCACTGTACAATAAGCCCTGCACAGACGTCACATACTGTGCCGATGTGGGGGAACCTGGCTGTCTAATGACAGCTGAGTTGCTTCTCTAATGTCTGGGATTGGTGGAGCCTCTAATCTTGGCCATATAACCCTTTAATTGCTGCTGTCCAGAGTGACCACAGCATGATGGACTCCCTACTTTGATCGGGTTACCATAAAATGAGGGACCCCTGTGCAGTCAGTCTTGGGGAACTAGGAAGCAACCCAAGGCTGTACAGTATGGGGGAGATTTATGAAAATTGGTGTAAAGGAAAAGTGGCTTAGTTGCCTATAGAGAACTCAATCGGATTCCACCTTTCATTTTCCAATGGAGCTGTGGAAAATGAAGGTGGAGATCTGATTGGTTGCTATGTGCAACTAAGCCACTTTCCTTTACACCAGTTTTCATAAATCTCCCTCTTTGTCTGCTGTAAGGGTATGTTCACCTAGAGAATTTTTCACACAGATTCTGGCAAGCAAAATCAAAATAATGTAATAAAACTTATTTTTAAAGCTGCAGTTCATAGAAAATATTTCCTAATGTTTGTATTGATATCGACATCAGTGGTCCCCAACCTTTTTTGCACCGAGGACCAGTTTCACGCAAGACAATTTTCCCAGGGCCCGGGTGGGGGGTTTTGGGGCGGGGCTTAGGGGGAGCTGGTTGGCGCTAACTGATTCACGCGCATAACAAAACACAAGGTGCATATTAAAATATATAACACTATATAACCCCCAATGCCTCAGATCAACCTTCAGCCAGTCATCAGCCCCCCCATGTCAGCCATCAGCGCAAATAAAATAAAAAAAAACACTTACCTCTCTTGCTCCTGGACACCACTGCTCCTCACCATCGCGATTTTCTTCATCCTGCTGTCGGCTCAGCTGACAGCCGAGCCGTGGACCAGGAAGCGGTGAGTACTGATCCTTCCATAATGGAAGCGCTTCTTTAGTACCGCGTTAAAGACGGCCCTGATCGCCGCGGCCTGGCAAACAATCTTCCAGGGCCTGGTCCTGGGCGGCGGCCCGGCGGTTGGCGACCGCTGATCTACAGGACAGTAATACCCTGAAGATTTAATTGTACTGTTTCTTCAGTTTGAAATGTAAGAAGCATAAAAAAAAAATTTGAATGAATTTTTTTTTTTTTTTTTTTAGGCTGCAAAATAATTGTATAAATGATACAGTAATTTATATACACTCTCTAACAGAATTAAAAAATACAATTTCACCCATATAAAACTGATTCTGTCACTACATTTAACCCCTATGAGCTAAACATATGCTCATGTCCAGGGTTATAATAGGATCCCTAAGGTGGCCTTATAAACCTTATTTGTGGCTTTATTGTGCTAAAAAACTTGTTTTACTAACCTGTCAATCAATGAATTAAGGTGCCCATGGTGCTCTGTTGTGGCTGGGTTCCCGCTAGTTTCTACTTCGTGGTCCAGTCTTGACACACAGGAAATGCCCACTCATTGGCATCAGTGGCTAAAGGAGAGACCTGCCTCAGCCAGTGATTAGCTGAATTTCCTGTGTGTCGACCAGGAAGTAGAGACCTGCAGTGACCCGATTATTTTTTTTGCTGTTTTCTAAATCTATTGAGGAGTATAAAAAGGTAATGTTTCCTTTCATGTAAGTTTAATGCTGACAGCAGGAGACTTAGGCGGGAAAGCAAGGCTGGTCAGTTTTTAAGCCCAGCATCAGATGCTGAAGCATTCCGTGGCATTGTCTGCCTCTATGCCAGTAAATAAAGGTTTCCAAATTATTATGTGTCCGGTAACTTTTTAAATTACTCTAACAATGTAATTGAATGCTTACCTTTACATTGTGGGATGACTTATTCAACGCCTGTTCAGCAAACCTTGTGCTGATTGCTGTATATAATATCTACATTTATTACCTTGTAGTGCCCAAGATAGTTCTTCTTCAGGTGTGCAGAGTACGGAAAGTGAGCCTATACCGTCAGAAAGTGATTCCCAGGTACTGTGATGTTTACATACAACCAATAGAAAGCATTCACCCTTGTCCAACTGATCAAGCAGTATGAAGCTGGGTGAAAAAATTCAGATTGAGTGCTGTTACTCGATAAAACATGGGTTATTGGAGAAAGTATTTTAACAGTTATATTCTTCTACATATGAGGCAGTATTATAGTAGTTATGTTCTTGTACATAAGAGACAGTACTATAGTAGTTATATTCTTGTACCAAGGAGGCAGTACTATAGTAGTTATATTCTTGTACATAGGAGGCAGTACTATAGTAGCTATATTCTTGTTCATATGATAGTTAAGTTCTTGTACACAGGAGGAGTAGTATAGTAGATATATTCTTGTAGATAGGAGGCAGTACTATAGTAGTTTTATTCTTGTACATGGGAGGCAGTAGTATAGTGGTTATATTGTTGTACATATGAGGCAGTACTATAGTAGTTATATTCTTGTAGATAGGAAGCAGTACTATAGTAGTTATATTCTTGTAGATAGGAGGCAGTACTATAGTAGTTATATTCTTCTATATATGAGGCAGTATTGTAGTTATTTTCTTGTACATAGGAGGCAGTACTATAGTAGTTATTTTCTTGTACATAGGAGGCAGTACTATAGTAGTTATATTCTTCTACATAAGAGGCAGTATTATAGTAGTTATTTTCTTGTACATAGGAGGCAGTATTATAGTAGTTATTTTCTTGTACATAGGAGGCAGTACTATAGTAGTTATATTCTTCTACATAGGAGGCAGTATTATAGTAGTTATTTTCTTGTACATAGGAGGCAGTATTATAGTAGTTATTTTCTTGTACATAGGAGGCAGTAGTATAGTGGTTATATTCTTGTACATATGATAGGTAAGTTATTTTCTGGGGGACATATGAGAACAGCTTTAAGTAATATTCACCAGTAGCTGATGATTTTGGTTCTTGAAATACTATAAATGAAAATAAATGAATAATCTATAAATGTTTTTATGTTATTTAAGTTCACATATTCACTCTTCAGCCACTGGGGCGCCACCTGTGCCAAGCAGACCACACAGGTAAGCTTATGCCATCTTTGTATATTGCAGTAGATACTAAGCCAAATATTTTCAGTCAGCATTATCATTTTCTTTTAGACGTATTGAGTTGCATTGACTTCCAGAAACTAGCGAGCCAACATCTGGTGTGACCACTGAAGACAAAATGTAAGTAACATCAAGATCATTATACGCTCTGACAAAAGCTTTGAATCGTGTCTTAAAAATGTTCTAGTACCATTTCACTTTCATGTAGGTTAATATTTGAGCAGGCTCTTTCCCTATATTTTTCTGTCATATAGAGATTATACAACAACTACTTGTCTGCCTTCTTGGTATTTCTTGCTATAATAAAAAAATCACATCAGTGCCAAAGATGCCTTTTCTTTCAACGTGTTAGAAATAGTTTTCAGAGGTTTTGAACCTGGTTGTCAGTCAGTTTGGCTACGATTATAGCTTTTACAGGGCATTAAACAAGAGGTGTCGCTGGACCCAATAATCCCACTAGGGATGTCCTCGACAGATGTTGAAGCGTAGCTTTTATTATTATATAGTAAAATATATCCAAAATAAATCAGTCGACCTACAGTTTCCAAAAGGGCTTGTAAGAGCCTGGAATTATAGAGCTGGTGTATAGTAAATCACAGTAGAAGCAGTATTGCTGCTTAGAGGCTGTTTTGTAACAATTAACCCCATGGGTGGGAGGGTCTTTAAACATGGCGCTTGCTCGTGCATGCAGCGGGTGCCATAGCCAGCAGGTCTCTGTTGTTTCAAACAGCAGAGCCCTGGGAGTAATATCGCTGACCGTCAATAATGACGATCACAGTCTTTTAAGCCTTTAGATGCCATAAGAGTGATCACGGCATCTAAATAGCAAAACCGGATGTGCATGCTTCGGGTTAAGACCGCCATCAGGCGGCGATCAGGGATGCCAGTCATTCATTCTAATACGCTGAGTCTCTGAAGAGACCGGACATATTAGAACTGCAGACTCCTGTGTTGGCCAGCAGATGGCAGGCCAACATAGGATATCTGCAAAATCAACTATTCTTTCATTAAATGGGAATACAGTATAAGTTGTCATCCATCTAAAGTGACTGTATTTTGTAGCCTCCTGAAGCTAAAAAAAAAGCTTAAAAGAATCTTAAATATAAAATTTTAAATTTGAAATCCCTAGAATAAAAAAGTTAATTCATAAACAATTAAAATATAAACATCATGGTCATACAGCCATCATGGCCTAATATAGGCATTTTCTGAAAATGCCTATAATATTAATATATGCAAATATTTATTCCATATGGTGAATGGCATAATGGAAAAATGTATAAAAATTGCAGATTCACCAATTTCTCATCACTTCTTTTAGCCAAAAAATTGAATAAAATGTGATCAAAAGTCACACACTCTCAAAAATGGTACTCAGTAAAACTACAGATGATGATTCCCCGCACAGCTCAGTAGACATAACTATAAAAAAAAGTTATGGGGGTCAGAATATGGCGATGTAAAAAAAACAAAAAACAATAAATAAGTTTTTATTTTTTTCAATATTAAAACACAAAAAACCTACACATACGTTGTAATTGAACCAGAGAATGAAGGGCACAGGTCAGGTTTTCTGCACAGAGAACGCTGTAGGGTCAAACCCCATAAAACTGTGGCTTAATTAACCCCCTTTGGAATTTTTTTTCTGTCTTCCTTCTATATGATATCCCATATTAAATGGTGGCATTTAAAAGTACAACTTGTCCTGCAAAATTCAAATGGAAAAATAAAAAAGTTATGGGTCCGGGAAAACAGAGAAAAAAAAGGAAAACGCAAAAACAAAAAAACCTTTGGTATCCGAAGGATTAAAGTGGCAGTTACATATAGGGTTGGGCGATATCAAAAATATTGCCACGATAACGATATTAAGAAATTTATCGCAATAACGATATATATCGCGATAAATGCCTATTTAGAAGAAAAAAACACTTGGAGACGTTATACTGTATGGGGGCAGCCACAAGGAGACGTTATACTGTCTGGGGGCAGCCACAAGGAGACGTTATACTGTCTGGGGGCAGCCACAAGGAGACATTATACTGTATTGGGGCGACCACAAGGAGACGTTATACTGTCTGGGGGCAGCCACAAGAAGATGTTATACTGTATTGGGGCAGCCACAAGGAGACATAATACTGTATGGGGGCAGCCACAAGGAGACATAATACTGTATGGGGCAGCCACAAGGAGACATAATACTGTATGGGGCAGCCACAAGGAGACATAATACTGTATGGGGGCAGCCACAAGGAGACATTATACTGTATGGGGGCAGCCACAAGGAGACGTTATACTGTATTGGGCGACCACAAGGAGACGTTATACTGTATGGCGACTACAAGGAGACGTTATACTGTATGGGGGCAGCCACAAGGAGTCGTTATAATGTATGGGGGCACAAAGAGACGTTATAGTGGGGGGCTTCTACTGCTGGGGCTCCTGACAGGTATATTCCCCATCGCCTTCTAGTTTGTAGAGAAGCCCTGTGCAGGGGCTACAGCTGGGGCCTAGGAGGAGAGGGCCACTATCTTTTACCTGCTTCTCTCTCCTTGGACAGTGGCAGGCCAGGATCTGGAGAACTCCCTGAGAGATCTGCATGGCCTCCCTCACTTGCTGCTGTCCCGGCACTTCCTGCCTTTGGTGGTGGGCGGGGCTAGGAGCCAGGAGGGAGTGGCTGCTGCGCGAAACTTCATGTGCCTATCCCCAGGGTCTCCAGTCTCCAGTGCCCCCAGCTTTTTCAGGCCCTTCTATGGACTCCACGATGCGGCTGTAAGTAAGGGGCCGCTCTGTGCCCGCAGGTCCCGGACTTTGTGTCAGTTCGGGGGGGCGGAGTCATGGCAAAATAGGAGAAAGCAGGAGGCAGCCGCTGCGGGGACCAACACTTACCTTGTGCAGGCGCAGTACATGCGACCGCTCCTATGATGTCATTAATACCGCGGTTATTAGGAAACTGTAATATCGCCATATCACAGTTTCTTAATACCGCACTATATCGCAGACAACGGTATATTGCCCAACCCTAGTTACATATCTAATATATAAAGCTGAGTGTATGTGTATATGTATGTCCGCTAAAGGAATCCGCACCGTCGCATTTGCACGAAATTTGGCACACAGGTACATCAGGTGTCCGGGAAGGTTTTAGACCAGGTCTCCTTTCTCTAGGACGTACCGTTCCTGAGATTTACCCCAAAAATACATTGGCCAATAGAAGCTTGGTCACATGACCCTTTTCAGCCGATAGAAGCTTGCAGGCCGTTAGCCTCCACATACACAGTTTTACTCCAGGTTTCCATAACAACCCAGCCATTTTTCTTCACTGCTGTAGGTGAGCTTTAAAGGAAATCTGTCACCAGGATAATCGCTATTGAAGTAAAGCCATGGCTTAATAGCTGTGGATGACACTGTTAAGGGAGCGGAGTGCTGTGGAGGTCACAGTTCAGGGGGCAGGTAGGGTGGCCATTCAGGTCACCCTGAAAAGACGGACTTAAAACCCCACCCCCAAGTCTCATTAAGCCACGCCTCTGATTTGGTTAGACCACACCCCCTTCAACTCCTCAGCCGACAGGGATTGAAAAAATGAAGTTAAAAATCAACTTCTGCCATCTGCAGAGGTGGGAGGGACGGTGACTTTTTCCCTGCAGCTCACACTCAGACAGCACAGTGCTGCTGTCTGAGAGTGAGCTGTTCAAAAGGACATCCCTGTGTCCGTACAGGCCCTGCTACAGACGGAGGACAGGGAGTCTGAAAGCCGGAGTGTCCGGCCTAAAACTGGACCTCTGGCCACCCTAGGGGCAGGCTGCTGTGAAGGTCACAGTTAGGGCTCATGCACACGAACGTGTGCTGCACATTGCCGTATTGCGGACTGCATTTGCGGATCTACAATACACGGGCACCATTCCGTGTGCATTCCGCATCACGGATGCGGGCCCATTCACTTCAATGTATCCAGAGATGCGTAACGGAATCACGGAATGGAACACCTTCCGTGTGGTTCTGTTCTATACTCCCGTTCCGCAAAAAGATAGAACTATCTTTTTGCGGAACGGACGAATGCAGACCCATTCAAGTTGCAAATTGCGGTCCCCAATGCACGGAACGGCCCACCTACCGCTATGTAAATGAGTCCTTAAAGGATAACTGTCGCTTTTTTTTTTACTATTTGATTTTGGTGATTAATATCACCTTGTTGGCCCTGGATATTGTTACCTGAGATTTAAATCAGGTTCCTAGGCTCCTTCCATCAGTTTGCTCA